>JASVEL010004180.1:0-262833 GCA_032618575.1 Nicotiana noctiflora | reverse complement strand
GAAGATTCTAGGTAATTCTATTTGATTCCATTAAGGGCATATTACTAGGCTGCCCTCACTTGCCAAGGGTTATTTCAGTTATACCTTTTTACTATGCCTATCTTACCTTTTATTTTATGGTTAATTACAAGAATACTAAGCATTAAAGTCTATTTTGTCTCTGTAGGCTCTATTAAATATGAAATTATACCATTTACCTTTCCCTATATATCCTTATTGTTACCTATTATTTACCTGGCCTACTAAGGTCAGGGTATCTTAGTTTTAATACCTATTTAACTATTAGCCAATATCTTTTAACCTATTTAAGATTCAGCTAGATTTTAACCCCAGTCCTTTTTTTCAATTTTAACCTATCTTTAACAGATTTTGAGTAATTTAAAATATAAGCCTTTTTATTAACATTAGCTAATCAGAAATTAGATTCCAGAACTAGCCTCTTAATATTTCAGAAATGGCCAGACTAAGTCATTTTTCAAGAATAGCCGGATTGCTAAACTAAAAGAAACTATACTTATCTTTACAGCTATAACCAAACCACAAAGCACAATAGAATTCAGAATAGTCTAACATATGAATCGAATTACAAATATAGCCAATTCATGTTGTATTGCACACATAGCCTCAATCATAAATCATTTTTCAATTAACCAGAACTCATAGAGAAGTTTGATAATGGTTGAATCCCAATCAAATCGTAATTTCAGACTAGGCAGAGTGAACAAATCACATAAAGAAACATATTTGAACAAGATTCATGCGTTGAACTTATAAAAAATATCTTAAAGAGCTAAAATATATTAGTTATGAATAGAGAACAGGATAGATCTTAGGCATGAGATTACCATAGGCTAATAATAGAATATTCAGCAGACTAACAGCCAAGAAAATGCAAAGGATTATATACAGAAAATTTGGAAGACGAATGGTCAAAAGCATGCAAAGAAACATCTACAGAAGTCTTAGAAGACAAATAAGCAAAAGCATGCAAGAAATCATATACAAGAGTTTTAGAAGACAAAAGCAAAGAAGACAAAGAGCATGAAACTTAGCTTGCAGGATTTGTCTCCTGTTCTTTTCTTTCTTCTTTCTTTTCTTTCTTTCTTTTTTTTTCTTTTCTTTTTCTAGGCTTCAAGATTTTCAAAGACTTGATGTCTAATTTTCTAGATTTCCTCAAATGGATTTATTTTTGGGGTTTTTAGTAGTAGAGTGGCGTTCTGGGTGTTATTGGAATGTATTTGGGGGTGGGTTCGCCGGAGGTAGGGTTCCGATGAATTTCTTTTCAATATTTGAATGATTGTGGGGTTATTGAGGCAAACCTACTATATGGGGTGAAAGATCTCCTTATAGTGGTCATGGGGTGTAAATTTGGGAGCCTGATTCATAGGTTGAAGGTCACCGACGAAAGTTCCGGTGACCTGGGGCTTTTCTGGTTTTCTAGGGTTTTCAGGATAGTCTTGGTGTTTGAGAGTGAAGGAAAGGATGTTTGAGGTTGTTTTTGGCCGGAAAAAACCATGGATTCAGGCCAATCTCCATTGGAGACGGTGGTTGAAGAAGATGAAGAAGAAGAGACAGGCGGCTAGGGTTTGGGAGGTTGTGTGTATAGGCGTGTATGTTTGGTCTCTAATGAACGGAGACGAAGCTTTTATACCCCTCTAGGCATGACGACATCTAGTCCCCGAGACTAGGTAAGCCTAACACATTGCGGAATATACAAGTTATGAACTATAAACAAGAAATAACGGATAAACGATATAATTAAGAATGTAATCCGTGCCGCTTGGCACATACACTCGTCAACACACTGTATAAAAATATCACCAAGACCCGGAACCCCACGGTAACACAGACTAAAAGAAATACAACTGTGGCTCTATGTGTAAAGAGTATCTAAAACAACGAAATGAAGGAAAGACATCTACTAGAACTATCAGAATAGAAGGAGGGCCTCCGGATCCGCGAACATAGCAGATCGTACCTCGAGGTCTCCAAATGTGCTGCTAATATCACCTAGTATGGGCCTGTCCTGATGTACCTGGATCTGCACAACAAAAGTGTGCAGAAGAGTAGCATGAGTACACCACGACGGTACTCAGTAAGTGCCAAGCGTAACCTCGATGGAGTAGTGACGAGGAAGGTCAGGGCCCTACTGAGAGAACAATAACATAATGATGATAACAATAATAAGCAACTTAAATAATAATGAATCTGAAATGACAACAGTAAAGTGATTTCTGCAACCGTCTACAATTTAAGCTAGCAGCAAGTAAATAACTCAATAAAAACTCAATCAACAAGTCTAGGACCTGTGGGAATTAAACCCACAGTCCCACTCTATAATCAACAATCCAAGAGCTAAGGGAATTTAACCCGCAGTCCCAATAACAGTATCTCTGGGTCTCCGGGAATCGAACCTGCAGCTCATGCCTTAATACCTCAAGATGTGTCTCAATGATCTCAGGATCTCCGGGATTCGAACCCGGAGTCCATATCTCAATAACTCAGGATCTCCGGAATCGAACCCGTAGTCCATATCTCAATAACTCAGGATATCCGGGAATCGAACCCGCAGTCCATATCTCAATAACTTAGGATCTCCGAGAATCGAACCCGTAGTCCATATCTGAATAACTCAGGATCTCCGGGAATCGAACCCGCAGTCCATATCTCAATAACTCAAGATCTCCGGGAATCAAACCCGCAGTCCATATCTCAATAACTCAGGATCTCCGGGAATCGAACCCGCAGTCCATATCTCAATAACTCAAGATCTCCGGGAATCGAACCCGCAGTCCACAAACAATACCACTCCGGGTCTCTGGGAATCGAACCCACAGCCCTGTGATCTCCGGAATCGAACCCGCAGTTCACCAACACAACAAATAAAGAAACGCAGAGAGGGAATATAATATGCTAAACTACAACTTCACCAAAAACTAGTATCAACAATTTTTCTACAAGAAGTTTAAATAAGACAATTAGGCAAATAGACAGATAAATCCTATCTAGTCATGCTTTTCTAGTGAATACCAGGTAAATGTAACAACTAAATCAACTAAGAACAGGAGTATCGCTAATCGGACAATTCAAGTAAAGTGAGTTACAACAACCAGCGCATGTACATGCCCGTCACCTCGCGTACAAGGAGTTTCAACTATCACATAATATCCCAGGGGTGAAGGCTCCCCCATACGAAGTTAGACAAGCCACTTACCTCGACTCCGGTACGAAACCGCTAAGAGACAACTCTCTTGCCGTGTGTTGGCCTCCACAGGCGTAGTATCTGATAAAAATCAATAGAATCACGTCAAAATAGGCCAATTGGGCATTACCCAACCAAAACAATTCAAAATACACCAAAATCCACAAGTTGCCAAAAACCGACTTTCGGAACGCTTCTCGAAAAATTACGAAAGTTATATATTCGAGTTCCTTATCTCAACACGAGTCCGTGCATATAAAATTTATCGAAATCGGACTCCGTTTGCCCATTCAAATCAAAGATTTTCTAAAATTTAGGCCTAGGGCTCAAACCCTCCATTAATCCTCCATTAACAGTGAAATAATCACGGATTTCATGATAAACTAACTAATTAAGGCCAAGAAACTTACCCCCGATGATTTTCTGATGATATTCCAGCGTTTCCCCTTCAATTTCCTCTCTTGGATCCCAAAAATGGCGTTTTTGTATATGGGGGTCGCGACTGTTATGTTCTGAACTTAAACTCAATGCCAGAACCCAATACCTTACGCGTCCGTGAAGTTACTCACGCTTCTGCGATGGCCTGCACAAATTACCCTTCGCGAACACGATGCTCCCCCACGCGTTCGAAAAGCATAAAAATCCCCGGCGCCAGAATTCACCTCTACGCGAACGCGACAGCAGGTCACGCGATCGCGATGCTGACTATTCCCCTTCAACGCGTTCGCGACCCCATGTCACGCGAACGTGAAGCATCACACCACACCACCTACGCGAACGCGTAGGTCCTCACGCGAACGCGATGCCTTGGCCTGGCTAGCCTACGCGAACACGGCCACGTTCACGCGAACGCGAAGGCCAATTCTCTGCTGCACTGACCTGCAATTGTTTGTAGGTTTTCAAGGCTTCAAAATGCCCGTTTGATGGTCCGAATTCATCCCGAGGCCCCCGGGACCCCAACGAAAGCCACCAACATACTCCAAAACACGATACGAACTTGTTCCAATCATAAAAACACCATCCTAAACATCAAAATCACCATTACCCCACGGATTCAAGCCTAAGTTTCTTCAAAACTTCTGAAATCAACATTTAATCAAAAACCCAACCAAACGACGTCCGAATGACCTGAAGATTTGCAGACATATCCAGAATCACATAACGAAGCTACAGAAATTGTCGGAATTCCATTCCGACCCCCGAATCAAAATCTCACCTATCGTTCGGATTCGCCAAAATTTCCAACTTCGGCATTTCAAGCCTAATTGAGCTACATACCTCCAAAATACATTCCGAACGCGCTCTCGACCCTGAAATCACCTAACAGAGCTAATGGAATCATCGGATTTCCATTCTGAGGTCGTCTTAACACTGTTCCGACTACGGGCCATTTTCCAACTATAAAGCTCCCAATTGGGGACTAAGTGTCCCAAAACATTCCGAATTTCAAAAAAACCGACCCTCCCGGCAAACCACAATAGCAGAAATTAACTTAGGGGAACAGTTAGATGGGGTTCGGGGCGTAAATTTCAAAAACGACAGGCTGGATCGTTACATCTTCCCACCATTAAAGATTCGTCCGTCCTCGAACGAGCATAGATGAGGGTACTGGTTGCGCATATCCTGCTCGATCTCCCAAGTCGCCTCCTCGACCGGCTGACCCCACCATTGGACCTTTACGGAAGCGATGTTCTTTTACCTTAGCTTCCTGATTTGCCTGTCTAGAATGGCCACTAGCTCCTCAACAAAAGACCGATCCTCGTCTAGCTGAACAGAAGTAAAATCCAACACACGCGATGGGTCATCATGGTATCTCCGAAGTATAGAGACATAAAACACGGATGGACTCCGGCTAGGTTGGGAGGTAAGGCCAACTCATAAGCAACCTCCCCAATACGCCTCAAAACCTCAAAAGGGCCAATAAATCTACGACTCAGCTGAGCACATTAGCCTGATATAATCTGAAGATATTCCCTCTTGTTCAAATAATTAAGTCTTAGAGCCTAATTCCAACATCCGGAATTCTATGTCAGGCTTTTTTTCATCAAGAGATCACTCGATATTCCTCAAACGCCGTCCTCAAACATGACTGCATAACCTTGCTGGATTCTTACCTTGCAACACAAAATCCACTGGACCACGATAATATCTTATGACCAAATTAGCCAAAAATTCAATGAATCAGATGCTCTCATTGCACCTCATGATCTACATAGATCTCATTCTAACCTTTACAATACTGACACGATAGAAGAGATGTGCCGATATCCATAACCAACTACTGAATCAACAATTCATTAGGTCTATACTCCTGACAAGATCCATTACCTTGTCCTAAACCAGAGGATAATCTTTTCTTCTATAATATACCTCATATAATCAGTTTGAACTGATCCCAAATCCAAAAATCTCATCTCACCCAGTGCGAACTGCTCAGGCGATAAGCCACCTCACACATAATCAAAAGTCCCACAAGATGACACAATGTGCTAGTAATCCACTAATTCGTACGTGATACAAAGGAAGGCGAACACTAGAGAGAACTATCCAACTCTCACATTAACATGGACCTCCTCAGAAAAATAGGAAACAGAACACATAAAAGCAATTATGGACACTGAAATAAACATCAGACTGTTGTGGCGTGCAACCCGATCCCAACAATATAACCATGGCGGCGTGCCACCCTATCCCAACAATATAACCATGGCGGCGTGCCACCCGATCCCAACAATATAAAACTCACACAAGGAGTCATATGTCGAGCTGAATAGCTCGTCAGATCAAAATACTGAATATCGATCATAAGCACACTAAGGTGCATGATATCAGACACAATGAAACATATAGCGCTATAGGCTACAAACTCAAGCACAACTGAGGTGCGATATAAGATCCGAGTCTCAAGAGCCATCATGCTCATATAACATCACCGCTGAGCGGAACCTCAACACATAAGGAACTTACCAAGCCGTCTCACACTCATACGGTGCAATATATCTTTACATGAATTAACTAACCGCGAAATAAGACCGCGACTATCCCTTCATAAAGGGCGCATTGTTGGAAGAAACATAACCGGCCTGACGCAAGGCTCACTCCCGCATTTAAATCTATCCACTGACCTTAAGTCTGTCCTAGTCGTGCCAAGCTAAGTCAATAATATTTCACAGGTCTATAACCCATTAAGCAGAGTGCCCTCCAGGCATAAATTCTCAAATGGATGATATCACCAAAATCCTCATACTTGGTTTACATTTCTAACCAATCAAGTGACTACATGTCACACCTACACAATATTTTTGTGGGACAAGCTCCCACCATCTTCCGAATAATTTAACGGGCCTGCACATTCAAACTACCGGCTGCACTAATGCTGAAAAGCGATCAGGAGTCTCTAACCGGGATGTAAAGTCTTTTTTTTCATAGATATCAAGTGATATTGACGTTAATACCCATCTTACTCAGAACATTCTAACTCCTTTCCTGCTCATCCGAGCTCTTTATATCACATTCATTGACCAAACTGCGACCTTGGTCCTTACTCCAAATTCCATACCACTCACTGCACCTCACGTGCCGATATACGATAGACACAACTTCCATCACAACTCTAGAACTGATGATAGGCTAATATTTCACCACATAAGACTTTCCATTTAACTCACTTCAGGAGAACTATAGCAACATACAGGCGAATTCTCATAACCATCGAATATGCCAATCTCTAAGTAGTGGTCCAAACTACCATAACCCTTTACGAGGTCTGCCTACTCATAATAGGCCCCTAACAGACGAATACTTCAGAATAACATCAATCACTGCGGCCGACAAGTCTCAAATGCACCATAAAAAATCACATGCATAACTCGATCACGTTGCATGAACCGATCATTGACATCAATATGCCAACTGAACTGTGGCTAATCAATCTACCTCCTTCCAGTTTATCCTGGATTGCCTTAGAAATGTTAATATCTCCCTTCAATACCTAACTGATTCCAACCACACTCACGCCGAGTGACCTTAAATCATGAGGCCATGATGTCTCAAAAATGACTACCATTTCATGTCTCTGAAATGCTACGCCACAAGTCAAACATCATAGAAAATTTTGTGCCTTTCTTCCTAAGTTGCTTCAAAAGCTTGAGCCTCAACTGTACTTATAGACACAGAATTATCAGGCACCACACTTTACCTCTTGAATTCAATAGGACCGCTTTTGAGAGCCATCCGGTCCTGACTTGCCCCAGTATGCAACCAACTCTACTGAATCTTATAACATATGAATACCCTCTCGATAAAGCCCCCAGCGGAACCACTTCCCTCGCAACCTGCACCTATAGGAGGCGTAAATCATGAATCTTCCCTCAAGTTTGAACATGAGCCAGTAAGGCTAACCATAACATGCATTCAACAATACATATATTCAAATTACCACACATGGTCCTTTCCCGTGGCTGCAATAACACAATAATACGCTAGTATCTAGACTCACACAGGTAATTAACCATGCGACCCAATCGTAAGCGGTGGGACTCTCCCACTTAGCCCAAAGTCACTATTACACGACTCTCGAACACATTAGAACCATTCTCTCAAGTCATTTACTATTATTCAACTGCAACTCACTTGATCCAACGAATATAACCACCTGTGCTCTATTAGCACTCTGAAACCATAGGGTATGACCTCATTCCAACACAACAAACCATTCATCCCGCTCCATGCACCGAGTATTCTCTACCAACGACATCTTAAAACATATTGTGATTCTCACACGCCTACGAAGCACCATGTAGCCTTTGTCGAAGCTTTTCCCTGCTGATAATGAAATGTAGAATTTATTAGGGACACAAGAACATCAAAAGTCCCAAAATCATACCATACGAGCCTCAACTCTTGCCCGTCTGCAAGTTTTCAAGAACTCTTTGAATAGCACCTAAATACATCGCAGGCCAAGTATGATATGACACATGACCCATAATTTGATCGTTGATAGTGAAATCCTTTCACTTGTCATGAAGCCTTAAGATACATCTTGCTAATCCATGACAATAGCCTTTATCATTTGTACATCTTCATCATAAGACAGTCCAAGACATTCGTTTGGTATATGTCCTTCTTAAGATAGTTAAACTCATTTCCCCCAGTATCTCTGCTGGCTGAATCCTTCGCTAAATAGTTATCTCATATGAACCATATAGTTTTTATTACCACCAACTATCATTAGATCTATATCCACCTTGTGATTCTACCATTACCGTGACGATTAGGCAGTTAAGTAAACCGTTTCAAGACCGTACTTATCAACCGAATGTCAAAACTAGTGCACCCCCATGTGCACAATTGAAGATCTCTCAATTCTCTTGCATTATCGATATGGATGACACGCGCTAACAATGGTTGAGTAAATTCTTGACTCCCTTGAAATCCCTCTGCAGCGTCACGAACCGTCTGCGCATACTTGATACCGAGCGCGCAATTTCAATACACGAGTGGATTCAAAAGAACGTATGACATAGGCTCCAACTGAATAAATGACGCACGATAAGGAATTCAAAAATTGAAGAGTTTCCTAAACAATTACATAGCCTCTCGTAGATAAATAGAGACGTCTCTGTATCGATCAGCGAGATTCTAAGTAACCGGTCTGTGTCCCGTGACTCCTATGAACCTAGAGCTCTGATACCAACTTGTCACGACCCTAGTTCACCAATCGTGAACATGTCATGACGGCACCTAGTTCCCGAGACTAGGTAAGCCTAACACATTGCGGAATATACAAGTTATGAACTATAAACAAGAAATAATGGATAAACGATATAATTAAGAATGTAATCCGCGCCACTTGGCACATACACTCGTCAACACACTGTATAAAAATATCACCAAGACCCGGAACCCCACGGTAACACAGACTAAAAGAAATACAACTGTGGTTCTTTGTGTAAAGAGTATCTAAAACAACAAAATGAAGGAAAGACATCTACTAGAACTATCAGAATAAAAGGAGGGCCTCCGAATCCGCGGACATAGCAGATCGTACCTCGAGGTCTCAAAATCTGCTTCTAATATCACTTAGTATGGGCCTGTCCTGATGTACCTGGATCTGCACAACAAAAGTGTGCATAAGAGTAGCATGAGTACACCACGGCGGTACTCGGTAAGTGCCAAGCCTAACCTCGATGGAGTAGTGACGAGGAAGGTCAGGGCCCTACCGAGAGAACAATAACATAATGATCAAAACAGTAATAAGCAGTTTAAATAATAATGAATCTGAAATGACAACAGTAAAGTGATTTCTGCAACCGTCTACAATTTAAGCTAGCAGCAAGTAAATAACTTAATAAAAACTCAATCAGCAAGTCCAGGACCTGTGGGAATTGAACCCATAGTCCCACTTTGTAATCAACAATCCAAGAGCTAAGGGAATTTAACCCGCAGTCCCAATAACAATATCTCTGGGTCTCCAGGAATCGAACCCGCAGCCCCTGCCTTTATACCTCAAGATGTGTCTGAACGATCTTAGGATCTCCGGGAATCGAACCCGCAGTCCATATCTCAATAACTCAGGATCTCCGGGAATCGAACCCGCAGTCCATATCTCAATAATATATCAATAAACTCTGGGTCTCCGGGAATCGAACCCGTAGCCCTTGGATCTCCGGGAATTGAACCCGCAGTCCACAAACAATAACACTCTGGGTCTCTGGGAATCGAACCCACAGCCCTGGGATCTCCGGAAATTGAACCTGCAGTCCACCAACACAATAACTCAGGATCTCTGGGAATCGAACCCGCAGTCCACAAACAATACCACTCCGGGTCTCTAGGAATCGAACCCACAGCCCTGGGATCTCCGGGAATCGAACCCGCAATCCACCAACACAACAAATAAAGAAACGCATAGAGGGAGTATAATATGCTAAACTACAACTTCACCAAAAACTAGTATCAACAATTTTTCTGCAAGAAGTTTACATAAGACAATTAAGCAAATAGACAGATAAATCCTATCTAGTCATGCTTTTCTAGTGAATACCAGGTAAATGTAACAACTAAATCAACTAAGAACAGGAATATCGCTAATCGGACAATTCAAGTAAAGTGAGTTACAACAACCAGCACATGTACACGCCCGTCACCTCGCGTACAAGGCTTTTCAACTATCACATAATATCCTAGGGGTGAAGGCTCCCCCACACGAGGTTAGACAAGCCACTTACCTCGACTCCGATACGAAACCACTAAGAGACAACTCTCTTGCCGCGAATGTCGGCCTCCACAGGCGTAGTATCTGATAAAAATCAATAGAATCACGTCAAAATAGGCCAATTGGGCATTACCCAACCAAAAAAATTCAAAATACAGTACGCTTCTCGAAGAATTACGAGAGTTATATATTCGGGTTCCTTATCTCAACACGAGTCCGTGCATATAAAATTTATCGAAATCGGACTCCGTTTGCCCATTCAAATCAAAGATTTTCTAAAATTTAGGCCTAGGGCTCAAACCCTCCATTAATCCTCCATTAACAGTGAAATAATCACAGATGTCATGACAAACTAACGAATTAAGGCCAAGAAACTTACCCCCAATGATTTCCCGATGATATTCCAGTGTTTCTCCTTCAATTTCCTCTCTTGGAGCTCAAAAATGGCGTTTTTGTATATGGGGGCCGCGACTATTATGTTCTGAACTTAAACTCACTGCCAGACCCCAATACCTTACGCGTCTGCGATGGCCTGCACAAATTACCCTTCGCGAACGCGACGCTCCCCCATGCGTTTGCGAAGCACAAAAATCACCGGCGCCAGAATTCACCTCTACGCGAATGCGACAGCAGGTCACGCTATCGCTATGCTTACTATTCCCCTTCTACGCGTTCGCGACCCCAGGTCACGCGAACGCGAAGCATCACACCACACCACCTACACGAACGCGTAGGTCCTCACGCGAACGCGATGCCTTGGCCTGGCTAGCCTACGCGAACGCGGCCACCTTCACGCGAACGCGAAGGCCAATTCTCTGCTGCACTGACCTGCAATTTTCTGCAGGTTTTCAAGGCTTCAAAATGCCCGTTTGATGGTCCGAATTCATCCCGAGGCCCCCTAGACCCCAACGAAAGCCACCAACATACTCCAAAACACGATACAAACTTGTTCCAATCATAAAAACACCATCCTAAACATCAAAATCACCATTTTCCCACGGATTCAAGCCTAAGTTTCTTCAAAACTTCCGAAATCAACATTCAATCAAAAACCCGACCAAACGACGTCCGAATGACTTGAAAATTTGCGGACATATCCAAAATCACATAAAGAAGCTACAGAAATTGTGGAATTCCATTCCGACCCCCGGATCAAAATCTCACCTATCGTTCGGATTCGCCAAAATTTCCAACTTCGGCATTTCAAGCCTAATTTAGCTATATACATCCAAAATACATTCCGAACGCGCTCCCGACCCCGAAATCACCTAACAGAGCTAATGGAATCATCGGATTTCCGTTCTGAGGTCGTCTTAACACTGTTCCGACTACGGGCCATTTTCCAGCTATAAAGCTCCCAATTAGGGACTAAGTGTCCCAAAACATTCCGAATTTCAAAAAAACCGACCCTCCCGGCAAACCACAATAGCAGAAATGAACTTAGGGGAATAGTTAGATGGGGTTCGGGGTGTAAATTTCAAAAATGACCGGCCGGGTCGTTATACTTTTTGATGACCAAGATTAAAACCTTTACACGACGTCATTTGGCTTTATATTAAGCCGCCTTATATGGTCCATTAGATCAATATCTTCAGCGGCTCAGATTTACTGTCTTCACACGGCGTCGTTTTGATTCAGGCTTTGGGCTGGACGGCCAATTCCTTTGGGCTGTTACACTTGGGCCTGTATTTTGAATTCTAGCCCAATTTTATTGTAATTTGTGGATTTTCTTGTATTTTAATTATTTTCTTTGTATTTTTCTTTTGTATTTTATTTTCTCTTTTCATATTCCTTTTCAATTGTTGTTTTTCTTTTATTTTTCCTCTTTTTTCTAATTTTTATGGTATTTTTATGTCATTTTTTCTGTTTTCTTTAATTTTTCCGGTATTTTGCATTTTTGTTAATTTTCTCTAATTTTCCTTATTTTTGTGACATTTTCTAATTAACTTTTTTTTGTAGTTTTTACTTCAAATTATTTCAATCACAAACACACAATTATTTCAATTAAACACATAATTGCACATCAAAATCTTATTTTATTTTTATATTGAAATTTGTTTGCTTAGGGCAAAAATCACGTGCTCACAGCTGCCCCTCTTTGCTCGGGAACATGAGGAGTTTCAGTGCAAAGATAAGCACGCAGTAATGAGAGATTTTTGCCCACTAGCATATTCCATAAGAAGCATTTTGAAAACCTTTTGACCGCACCCTGCCTCAGAGGTTGCCTACGTATCCTGGGCTAAGTAGGAATCAGGTCAATGTAGTTCGGGAAAGTCTGGTAGTTTTGGAACTATCAAGACTTGCTGCTGCTGGTATTGTTGCTGTAATCACTGACTAACTCCATGTTACACCGGGATAGAAATGAAAAACAAAGAAGCTACTCTAAGCTATGATATTATAAAATACAATAGTTCCTATCTATGTCTTGTCTTCTTGCACTTCCTTGCTTTCCCACATCTATGTTGCTCTTTTATTTGCATCCTTCTTTTTTGTTGATTTTTGATTATTTTCTTGTTTCTGACATACTGCTTCCACCCCTTCATGTGACTTCCACACGTGTTTCTCACTTCCAGGTTGATACCTCTTAAAAACAAAACAAAAACAAAGAAAACTTTTTCCATTGCCCTAGTGTGGGGTTTTTCATATGTCATGTTGTTACTCATGTTAGATAAAATAATTAAAAATGCCGAAATATATTCCCTTGTTATACAGGTGGGCGCCTGAACGGAAATTAAAATGCAGAAATGTATTCCCTTATTATACAGGTAGACGCCTGAACGGAAATTAAAGATGCAGAAATGTATTCCCTTGTTATACTGGTGGGCGCCTGAACAGAAATTAAAATGCTGAAAAATATTCCCTTGTTATCCAGGTGGGTGCCTGATGCATGAAATGAAAATGCGGAAAAACATTCCCTTGTTATCCAGGTGGGCGCCTGATGCATAAAATGAAAATGTGGAAAAATATTCCCTTGTTATCCAGGTGGGCGCCTGATGCATGAAATGCAAATGCGGAAAAATATTCCCTTGTTATCCAGGTGGGCGCCTAATGCATCAAATGAAAATAGGGAAAAATATTCCCTTGTTATCCAGGTGGGCGCGTGATGCATGAAATTAAAAAGCAAAAAAATATTCCCTTGTTATCCAGGTGGGCGCCTGATGCATGAAATGAAAATGCAGAAAAATATTCCCTTGTTATCCAGGTGGGTGCCTGATGCGTGAAATGAAAATGCAGAAAAATATTCCTTTGTTATCCAGGTGGGCGCCTGATGCATGAAATGAAAATGCAGAAAAATATTCCCTTGTTATCCAGGTGGGCGCCTGATGCATGAAATGAAAATGCAGAAAAATATTCCCTCAGTTTGATAACTGGGGTGTGAGTTTTGAAAAGGCAATACCTCCCTTGCTATTTTTGGGTAGGTTTATTGATGACTGAATGAGTTCTCCTCTGCGGATTCCTCCTCTTATTGCTGTGTTTTTCTTTTTTGGTGTTTTTCTTCTTCCACATTGGTCACATTCACTTTAAAGTGATTAGTGAGAATTTGAATCTTTTATTCCTGTCTAAATTAGTGAACAATCTTATTAGTTATAAAATGTTGGCAACTGGCATTTTTGTTAACTTTGCTTCCATTGCCTGCCTCTTCTTGCTTTACTCTACTCTGCAGCCCATTGCCAGATATTCTTCAACTTTTCCTTTGTAATCTCCCTTTACTTTCCTTTTTTGTTTCTTTTTTTTTCTTTTCATTTTTCTTTGGCTTTGATTGCCATTCTCTCCTTTGTTTATTCTCTGACCCAGTCTTATTACGCCTCTTAACATGAGAAGCTGGTAGTTAGCTTTCAATGGGCAAACTGGTTTTTGATCAATAAAATGCAGAAAAATATGAATTTGAAAGGGTAAGGATATTTTGGAGTAGAGACAGAACTTATCTGGGTATGACGGCTGATTCCTCTGACCATGGCATGTATTTAAATTTCGACCCAGTCTGTCCAATCTAATTTGTTGATGTCTTAACTCCATCTTTTCCTTCAACCCAAAGCAATCTTGTTTTTTGCTGTTTTTCTTCTTTCAACAGAATATTCCTCACTTTCACCTCTTGGTGCCCGTTAGGGTTTTCACCAATGAGACTCTCTCATTTTTATTCTCTCATCTCACAATCGCCTTACGGTGTTGGTTAAGGTTTTCACCAATAAGACTCTCTCATTTTTATTCTCTCATCTCACCATCGCCTTATGGTGCCGGTTAAGGTTTTCACCAATAAGACTCTCTCATTTTTATTTTTGTTTTCTTTTTTCGTTTTCCAAACCACCGGATACTGTCAATGCCATGTTTCTCCTTATTCTCATTGTATCATTATTTCCTTGAAATCAATCAGAAGGTCTTTCTTTGGACTATAATGTGGCTTTTGGATGGGTTCAGAAAAAAGGGTATAAAGGCTCAAAATTTAACGAGGGTTCAAAAATATTTACAACTCTCGGAATCATAAACATAACTTCTGCCCCAGTTTCAATATTTGGGGAATCTTGGAATTTATTTTTATCATGACTGAACCTCATTGAGGCTGCCTACGTACCCTTTCGGGATCAAGTCAGACGTAGCTCAGACTACCTTCATTTTCATTGTTACATCTTCACTTTTTCCCGATTTTCTTTTTGTCTTTTGTATGGATTTTTCTTTTGTTTGCATTCTTTCTTTTTATCTCTTTTTTTTCTCTTTTTTTCATTTTTTCTTTTATCGTCATTTTTTTTTCTTTTCTTGAATCATTCATCATTTTTTTTCTTTTTTTATTCATGATCGACTCTAAGAGAGGGATAAGAAAGAATAAAGCAAATAAGGCTCAATGGCGATATCAATGGATAAAGTATTTGGATAGTGAATAAAATGCCTTCATCCTTTTAATTCCAAAATTATGACAAATACAATTGTACATATGAAAAATGAATCATACATAATATCTCTTGACTACATCTGAGTTGATAGTAGTCTCTACATATTTTCCTTCAACATCTGTCAGATATAGAGCTCCATTAGACAATACCCGTGACACCATGAACGGTCCTTGCCAATTCGGTGCAAATTTTCCTTTTGCTTCAGCCCAATGCGGCAAAATACGTCTCAGCACCAACTGTCCCACTTCAAATTTCCGCGGATGTACTTTCTTATTGTATGCTCTGGCCATCCCCCGCTGATATAATTGTCCATGACAAACTGCTACTAACCTCTTCTCATCAATTAAACTCAATTGTTCTAGCCGAGTTTTTACCCATTCATCATCATCGAATAAGCCTTAGCTATAATCCGAAGAGAAGGTATCTCAATTTTTGCGGGTATGACTGCCTCTGTTCCATACACCAATGAGTAAGGTGTTGCACCAATTGAAGTAATACAGTTGTACGATAACCCATGAGGGAAAATGGTAGTTTTTCATGCCATTGCCTTGACTCTTCCACCACTTTTCTGAGAATCTTCTTAATATTCTTATTCGCAGCCTCTACTGCTCCATTTGGTTTAGGCATATAAGCTCTAGAGTTACGATGCAGGATTTTGAACCTTTGACATGCTTCTACCATGAGGTGACTGTTCAGATTTGCTCCATTGTCTGTGATAATCACCTTAGGAATTCCAAAGCGACAAATGATATTTGTGTGCACGAAATCTACCACCGCCTTCTTTGTCACTGCTTTAAATGTCTTCGCCTCCACCCATTTGGTGAAATAATCAATTGCTACCAAGATAAATCTGTGCCCATTAGATGCTGCGGGCTCTATTGGTCCGATGACATCCATGCCCCAGGCAACAAATGGCCATGGTGCAGACATTGTATGCAACTCATAGGGTGGAGAGTGAATCAAATCTCCGTGTATTTGACATTGATGGCATTTCCTTACATATCTAATACAATCACACTCCATGGTGAACCAATAATATCCTGCTCTCAGTATTTTCTAGGCTAAAACGTATCCGCTCATATGAGGTCCGCAAGCTCCTGCATGTACCTCAGCCATAATTGTGTCAGCTTGCTACACATCTATGTATCTCAATAGCCCCAAATCTGATGTTCTTTTGTATACAACTCCTCCACTGAGGAAAATTCCATTTGCCAATCACCTTATAGCCCTTTTATGGTCTTCTGTAGCTTGTTCTGGGTACCCTCCTATCCTCAAATATTCTTTGATATCATGATATCATGGCTCACCATCAAGTTCTTCTTCCACGGCGAAACAATAAGCATTTTGATCGCGCACTTGTATCTGTAATGGATCTACATAAGCTTTATCTGGATGGTGCAACATGGAGGATAATGTGGCCAAAGCATCTGCTACTTCATTGTGCATTCGTGGGATGTGTTTGAACTCTATAGATTGAAATCTCTGAGATAGTTCATGTAGACATTGTCGATAAGGTATCAACTTTAAATCTCTTGTCTCCCATTCTCCTAGAATTTGATGTATCAAGAGATCCATGTCACCCATGACCAAAATCTCTTGAACACCCATATCTATTTCCATCCTCAGTACCAATATGCATGCTTCATATTCGGCCATGTTATTAGTGCAGAAAAATCGAAGCTGAGCGGTAACGGGATAATGCTGACCCGTTTCTGAAATAAGCACTACTCCAATTCCAACTCCTTTACTGTTCACGGCTCCGTCGAAGTACATTCTCCAGCCTGGCTTACATCTTGCTCTGCCCCTTCAACATTCATTGCCTCCTCGTCAAGAAAATATGTTTTAACGGCTCATACTCATCATCAACTGGGTTTTCTGCTAAATGATCTGCAACTGCTTGCGCCTTCATTGCCGTACGAGTTACATAGATGATGTCAAACTATGTAAGCTGAATTTGCCACTTAGCAAGTCTTCCTGTAGGCATAGGCTTCTGAAATATATACTTTAATAGATCCAGCCGTGATATCAAATATGTGGAATAAGTCGATAGATAATGTTTCTGTTTCTGGGCAACCCATGTTAGAGCACAACACGTTCTCTCCAATTGAGTGTATTTTACCTCGTAAGATGTAAACTTTTTAGTGAGGTAATATATCGCTTGCTCTTTCTTTCCCGTTTCGTCATGCTACCCCAGTACGTAGCCAAAAGAATTATCTAGCACAGTCAAATACAGGATCAGAGGTCTCCCCGGTTTTGGAGGAACTAATACTGGAGGATTGGCCAAATATTCCTTAATCTTGTCAAAGGTTTCTTGGCATTCATTAGTCCAATTTACCGCAGCATCTTTCTTCAACAATTTGAAAATGGGCTCACAAGTTGATGTCAACTGAGCAATAAACTTGCTGATATAATTCAACTTGCCCAATAAACTCATCACTTATTTCTTATTCTTCGGTGGAGGCAAATTCTGGATTGCTTATATCTTTGACGGATCAAATTCAATACCACGCCGGCTTACTATAAACCCCAATAACTTTCCTGATGGCACTCCGAAGCACACTTTGCTGGATTGAGCTTGAGATTATATCTTCGGAGCCTCTGGAAAAACTTTCTCAAATCTTTGACATGGTCATATTGCTTTTTGGACTTAATGATGACATCGTCCACATATACTTCAATCTCTCGATGTATCATGTCATGAAACATAGTGGTCATTGCTCTCATATATGTAGCCCCGGCATTCTTCAACCCAAACGGCATCACCCTGTAACAATATGTTCCCCAAGGCGTGATAAAGGCCGTCTTTTCTGCATCTTCTTCGTCCATAAAGATCTGATGATAACCCGCATAACAATCCACAAAAGAACCAATTTCATGCTAGGCACAATTGTCGATCAATATATGGATATTTGGCAATGGAAAATCATCCTTTGGACTAGCTTTATTAGGTCCCGGTAATCAACGCACACCCTGGTTTTTCCATCCTTCTTCGGAACTGGCACAACATTAGCTAACCAGGTGGGATATTTAGTGACCCTAATGACCTTTGCCTCAAATTTCTTGTTAACTTCTTCTTTTATTTTCATACTGATGTCTGTTTTATATTTCCTTAGCTTTTGTTTTACTGGCCAGCATTCAGGATAAATGGGCAATTTATGTACCACCAGATGAGTACTGAGTCCGGGCATGTCATCATAGGACCAAGAAAATATGTCCTTGTACTCATGTAACAACTTGATTAAATCTTCTCTAAGGGAAGCCTCTAAATGCACACTAATCTTTGTTTCTCGGACATTCTCCTCACTTCCCAGGTTAATGGATTCTGTCTCATTTAAGTTCGGTTTGGGTTTTTCCTCATAATGATTCAAGTCTTTACTAATTTCTTCCAATATTTCCTCAACCTCATATTCCACTTCATGTTCACTTTCAATTTCCTGTATAACTATTCGATTATCAAGACTAGACCGGGAATCCTTCATGCATGACATATCATTGGAATTAGCAAATATTGAACTGTACAAAAGAAAAAAAAAATAAGGCATAAAAGGAAGAAGAGAAGGAAATTACATTTCATTGATTTTTCAAAAAGGTAACAAGCATTGGATACAACAGTTTTGATGGGATGTGGGATTACAAAACAAGATAACTTTTGGGGAAATGAAATATTTAAAGCTAACTACCAGAACTCCCTCCTGATCGGAAGAGGAGTAACTTCCCAGTTATTAAGCGTAATGCAGGGTCCCACAAACTGAACATCCATTTTACTTGTTCCTTCACCCATCTCCAACATATTCACATCTTCAAATAGCCTCTCGAACCTTGATAGGAGTTCCGCATCCCGTCTTATTTCAGCGCGACTTGGCATAACAGTCGCCAGATGTCTCCGTGTACCAGGCCTGGTAAAGGAATTGGATAGTTTTGGAATAGGCTTTGGGAGGGGCCAACTCTTCATCTTCATTTTCTTAGCTCTTTGGATATCGGCAACGGTTGGCTCGAAACCCAAACCAAAAGTGTCACTACTGCCCTGAAGGTGGATTGGTTGTGTTATACCTTGCAGAGTTACTCCTAAGCCTTTCCACGGTGAAAACCCATTTCTTATCATTTCCTTGGCGACCATCACTGCTGTAGGAGCCACTGTGGGAATCAGCATGTTTTCCCCCTCGGATATATTATTCACCACCAAAGTGTCCATGATTTTGATATACCCATGGGCCTTTATCTCCTTCAGCTTCCTCAAATGGTGTGATAGTATTGTAGACATCATCTTCTACATGCATTATGATCTCCTGTTGCTCCCACTCAAATTTTACCATTTGATGCAAAGAGGATGGTACAGCTTTCGCCGCGTGGATCCACGGACGTCCCAATAAAAGATTGTAATATACAGCAACATCTAGCACCTGGAACTCCATAGTGAAGTCCACCGGTCCAATAGTAATCTCCAGTATAATATCCCCTACAGTATTATTGCCACCTCCATCAAAACCCCGTACATATACACTGTTCTAATGAATTCTATCAATATTGACCTTCAACTTTCCCAAGGTTGAGAGTGGGCAAATACTGGCACTTGACCCGTTGTCCACTAGAACATGGGTTACTACAGATTCTTCACACTTGACTGTGAGGTATAATGCTTTGTTATGTTCCGTTCCTTCAAGCGGCAACTCATTATTTGAAAATGTTATCTTATTTGTCTCAAAGATCTTGTTCGTGATTTTATCTAGATGGCATACTGAAATCTTCTCAGGCACATGGGCTCATTCAAAATTTTCATCAACGCCTTTCTATGCTCATCATTATGAATTAGCAACGATAACAATGAAATCCGCACGAGCGTTTTTCTCAATTGCTCTACTATAGAATAGTCCTGAGCCTTAATCTTTTTCAAGAACTCTTTCGCTTCCTCTTCAGTTACTGCCTTCTTTACATGAGACGGGTTTCGTTTACTACTTTTGTCTTCCTCAATTCTTCCGGGGCAAAGAATCGCCCGGAGCGAGTTAAACCATGTGTTTCATTGATTTATCCTTTAACTTCCTTTCCCTTATACATCACTGTAACCTTATCATAATTTAACGATATGGCCCTAGTGTTTACGACTGGCATCTGTACCACTGGTTTGATGTCCACCGGCTCCACATAAGCTCCCTTCACAGTCAACAAGGCTTCGCTCCCGGCACTACTACTTTCACGGGCTCAACCACTGACGGCTTCTTCGTTGGAAACTCAATTGGCACTTTTTCCTTTTCAACTTCCCCTTCCACCTTGTTGTTAGCTTTAATCATCATCACCGATTGATAAGGTTTTATATTGCTCTCTCCCTGCTCCAACTCTATGATATGCGTCTCATGATGTGCTGACAAAGGATTCTGTGTGATATTGGGAGTTTCTGGAGCTTGCACTTCAATCCTCCTGGTATCAATAAGTTCCTGTATGGGGGACTTTAAATGCCAACACTTTTTCGTATCATGTCCCAGTGCCCCGGAACAATACTCACATCGGACTGATTGGTCTAGATTTCTGGGTGGTGGGTTGGGAATTTTTGGTTCAATAGGGCTCAACATCTATAGTTCTCTCAAACGAATAAAAAGACTGGTATATGACTCCCCTAATGGAGTAAATGTTCTCTTTCTTTGGGTTTTATCTCCTTTTACTTCTGAATCTGGACGGAAATTGGGTCAATTTGGGTTTCTATATGTTTTGGAAGGAGGATAGGGATTTTGCGCGTGGTAGACATTTTGTGGAGCTGGGGTACGCCATGCATGTGGAGGCGGTGGGTAAGGTTGAACATGTGGGACGGAAAAATGTGGATTGGTTGGAGGATAATATGGTGGAGGTGGGTTATATGGTGGTGGTGGATATGGTTGGTATGGGCGAGGTGGATGATGATATGTATTGGGGCCCCGGGACCATGATCTACCTTCAATGACCACAACTTCCTCCTTCTTTTTCTTGCCAATCGATCATCCAGTTCCAGTTTGTATTGCTTGGTTTATGGCCTTGATAGCCGAGTAGCTCATGATTTTATTTGTCTTTAGCCCTTCTTCTACAAAGCTTCCCATCTTGACTACCTCGTTAAAGGTTTTTCCAATTGCCGATCCTAAGTGGACATAGAAGGTTGGCTCCAAAGCCTATAAAAAGCAATCCACCATTTAAGTTTCTTTCATTGGCGGGTCTACTCGTGCAGCCCGCTCCCTCCACCTGAATTCGTATTCCCGGAAACTTTCCCCGGGTTTCTTCTCCATCTTCGTCAACGACAGCCTATCAAGGATAATCTCTAGATTGTATTGGAAATGGTTGGAAAATGATTGAGCTAAGTCATCCCATATGAACCACCTGGTATGATCCCATAGAGTATACCATTCCAACGTCGAACCACTTAAGATCTGGCTAAATAAGCCATAAGTAACTCGTCCCTTCCTCCTGCTCCGTGCATTTTACTACAATAACCCCTCAGATGGGCTACTGGATCCCCGTAACCGTCATACATATCAAACTTGGGTAACTTAAACTCGGCTGGGAGTTGTACTTTCGGAAACAAGCATAAATCTTTATACGCAACACTCACTTGGCCTCCTAGCCCTTGTATGTTATGAAATGACTGTTCAAGACTTTTCATCTTACGGGCCATCTCTTCCTGTTCCTAATTTCTGACAGGTTTTTCCTCTTCTTTCATGTCTATGAGCGGTGTGTAGGAATCATGTTGCCTGAAAGATGGTTTTGGTGGATAATAATGAGTGTCCTGGACATGGAACACAGGTTCGCTGGAATATTTGTGTAGAGCAGTGGGTGGCGGTGCCATGTATACTGGAGCGACCTGAGGTGGTGGTGGTGGAGCTTGTTTAGACAATGGTGGAGGTTCTTGTGAAGTTGTAGCATAGTAATATGGGTAAGTTGGGTACGTGGAGGATGAGTTCATAGTGGGTGGTTCAGGATTTGGGTTTGTAGGAGGGATGTATGCTGGGTTGGCTGGATAGGAAGGCAAAGGTTGACCCCTAGACCAGGCCTGGTACATCTCTGACATCTGCTATTTTAATTTGTACATCTCTTCTTTCATACTAGCTACGTCCACAACCTCTTCCTTTAGTACCAGATCCATAATAGTGGGCTCGATTTCCTGAGTCACTGCTTTGGTCATGGCTTTTGAACGTGTATTGTAGCTGTAATGTGCCAGAATGCCAGTTGCCAACTGAAAATCTGATACTCATCAAAAACAAAACTCGTTAATAGTTAGCTCATAAGGGGTAAAATATCACAATTAAGAATCACAACTTTTGCCTTAGTCATTATGCATCATCCCGCCATTATTCCTCTTTGAACCACCATTTTTTTTACCTCTGTTTTTATTGCTTTTCTGTTTATTCCTTTTTCTTATTTTCTTTTTTTCCATTTTTCATTTCTCATTTTTTTATTTTTGTTGTTCGGTCCTACATGTTAGCCTATCGCCCAAACAGCTTGCATAAAAAAAAGAACCTTTTCAATTTTTCATTGATACTCAAATATCGGTCACAAATGATAATTTACTACAAATGCAAAAGAAAAATACAAATACAAAATGCATGCTCTATGAAAACATTAAAGCTCCTAGTGCCCGCGAGACATCGTTCGGTCTTTCCGCGGGCCTATATGTTAATCCAATTTGGAGTTTGTCCAGGTCGGTCATTACTGCTTTACAAAGAACTTTACTGCTGGTGTGAAAGTTGATTGGGACATATCTTCACACAATTGGCATTTTTTTGCGATGTACTGAGCAATGTTGACGATTCTTTCCCTGATGACCCTTTTTTCCGGAAGTAACCTACCAATCTGTTTAGCACGAGCGTGTAAGGTTTGCTGGTTCTCCTGTTGTAGTTGTTGTAGCTCCAATCCTAACCGATCCATAGCCATGTAGCAATGTTCTCTCTCTACTTCGAAATCTTTGGTTTATATGCCACTTTTGACTTCGGCTGTAATGACTTTCTTTCTCAATCGGGCTACCTCAACATTATGTTCATCTTGTAATCGCTGAACCATTCGAACTCTTTCCTCAGCATTTCTGGCCAGTTATTTCCGAACCCCGATTAACTCCTTTTCAGCTTTATCTAAATTAAAGCAATAGTCATTTGAGCCAAAGATCTTCAATTAACTTCTCATCTCGGGAAAGGCGAACTGGGGTTTCGGCTGCTGTTTTCATCTTTGAAATATGAGCCTTCAAGATTTCATTCTCTTTTCTCAGCTGTTTCTTTTCTCCCTCATCGGATGCCGCTTGTAAGCTGCTCTCGAATTTGAGGTCTTGGAATTGTTTCTCCAACAAGCTGATTCTGGCTCGATACTCATTTTCTTTGGCCACCCAATCTTTGTGTTCCTTAGACTGCTCGGCCAACTCTTGAATGTGAGGCCAACTCATTGGTCTATCATGCTCGACATCCCGGTAATACCATGCGGCATACACTGATAATACTTCCCCTCGAGCTCGGTTTCCCACACAAGTGTCTTCTCTCAAACATTGGCATTTATTCCAAATTTGTCGAATCTTTGCTTCCGGGAATTGTCCGTCCGGACTGATTTCTACGGCTTGTAGGCTGAGGTCCCCGTCTTTTGGTTTGACCTGATATCTCCTGAGCTGCTGTAGTATCATGTACGGTGTATAAGGCTGAATGCTTTTAAGACCCATTATCAAAAAATGCGATCCTTCTATTGGCATGTATATCACCTCGTTGAGGGGCAATCGTCCGTATGGCCAATCAATTTGGCTAGCAGTCAACGATCGCAAGTATGTAATCCAACCTTTTGATCCTTCTGGCAGCTTAACTTCTTTTGTTCTCATATTAAAACTCTTCAATGTATGTCTTTTTAGACGACCCGTAACTCGAGAACTGAGAGTGACGACACAAATGTTCTATCAACCACATCTGAAGAAGCAAATTGCATCCTCGAAGAAGTTATGCCCTGCTTTACAGGATGTGAGGGAACGAAAGATATCAGCTACAATCATCGGTGCCAGTGTGCTATTATCTTGCACAAGAAGAGTACTGGCAATCCCGGTGACCCTTATATCAGTATTTCCATCTTTCCTCGGGAATATAACCAATCCCAGAAGTGCCACCATAAAGGCAAATCGCCTATGTTCTTCCCACTTGACTCAATTAGATTTACTGTAGAGCTTGTTCGTAGGGTCGTTAAATCCCCCAATATGACCATATCTGCGGTAGATGAAACTCAAAGTACAAAACCCATGAGCCAAGTCTTCATTATGAACGTTCCTGGCGATTTTCAGGGAATCGAGGAATCTATGCACTGTAATTGCCCTCGGAGCCACCGGGTATTTATCCTTCGGGGGAATCTCACCATTCCCGATGTAATAATCAATTTCTTCTAATGTAGGAGTGAGATCAAAATCTGAGAAGTGTAGCACATTATGCGCAGGATCCCAACAAGCAACGAAAGCCCAAATAATATCACCCCGGGGTATGATGTCCATCAACCCAGTAAGATCTTTCAGATATCGGTTGACCCAAACATGTCCCTCTTGGCCCAGATCGTTCTAGCATAATCTCAACTCCAAAGGGATTTTGTTCATTAAATCAAAGGGTTCATTTTGTACTGTGCTCATCCTGCACATTTATTAAAGGCGATTTTATTCAGAAAAAGGGAAAATATATTTTCAAAGACAATTTTTTCATTATTTTTGAAAGAATTAGCCTTTCCGGGCTATTTATTTTAAAAAGAAAAAGACATGACTTCAAAGTGGCCATTTTTGCAAAAACAGCCTTCAGGCGTCCTTTTGGAACATTCGGCTATTTCCAAAAACAACAATCACTTCGATTTATGAAAAACTAAAATTCAACATTTTTTGGTCATTTTCTAAAGGGGTGGTTGGACCCGTCAAGGGTTGCCTACGTATTCCACCTAAGGGCGAGAATCAAACCTGCGTAGTTAGGTTAGATTATTTTGTGACCAATTATTTTAACAGCCGTGTTCCACCTATTCTCACAATTTCTTTTCAAGTTTCGACAGAAATTCGATATTTTCTATTCTAAAATTTTCTTTCTTTTTGTTTTTCAGGAATTTAGTCGGTCTGCATAATAATCTAGGACAAATAAATGCAACATATAATATGCTCGGTCTTTAATATTTCGGGTCACCTGTCCTAGACGGACCCAATCCCTGTGTTGAGTCCACTAAGTCAGATATGATGCAAATAATCATCCTAAATCTAGGCTCAATATACTGATGTTTTCATGGTGTTAGACCGTGTACCCGAGTGGACAACTCGGATCGAGGAGGGGGCTACATACCGAGGACCCACGGGGTCGTTCGGCTTTGTAACTTTTCCGTCCTCTATTTCTTATTTAAGGTATGACACTAACAGAAAGGGGAGTCTCAACCGTAAGCACATCCCCGGAAGTAAGAAGAGAAGGGTTTTCGGCACAATTTTATATACAATCCACGTAATATCAAAGCGGTAAACACGTAACACATTGATCAAAGCATATAATAAAGTCAAATAACATCAAGAATGACAATCCAATCGAGCTCGAATTCTTAAACCCTGAACCAAAGTTCTGGATTTCTTATCTCGAGCAGAGTCGCCAGAGCTGTCACACCTCCCTTTTTACTACCTTTTTTTCCCGAAAGGAATAAGGTATACCTCGTTAATTACTAATACACCCCGGGAAAGGATATAATAATAACAACGAGGAAGGAGTTTTTCCATTTTAAGAACAATCGGAACGGGATATTTAGAGTTTCAGAGTCGCCGCTTGGGAAGATAATGGTGTCCCAAGTCACCGGTTAATCCCGAATCCGAGGAAATTGACTCTGTTTTAAATATTCCACGAAACTAGAAATCCGGATAAGGAATTCTGTTAACCCGGGAGAAGGTGTTAGGCACTCCCGAATTCCGTGGTTTTAGCACGGTTGATCAACTGTCGTTTTTGACTTTATTTGATTTCATTATATGCTTTTATAAAATGTGAATGTTTCGTTTTGATATTTTAACGACTTACGACGTCGCGAAAGCGCATTGCGAGTCACACCGCAACCAGTACGCCTTTCACTTAAATACATTTCAGCTTCGCCGGGATTTAAGATTTGAGTCACATAAATGTGCACTCGTATTAAGGAATGTATATTTTTAGGTCGTGCCTATAACGACTACGGCTTATTATATTTTAGGAAAGACCGTGAAATTAACTAAACGGTCTCCCCGAGTCTATCAATTATTAATATTCATATGGGCGCCCCGCGTATTTTCTTTTATACGAGGCTCGTCCCGTTATTTTAGAAGTCCAATCCTATTGAGTACTATATTGTCTATTTTTGGTTTTTTCTCCTAATTATATCACTGTTTTTGTATTTTTAGGATTACATCCAGGCCCAATGTTCAGTTTCCAGGCCTGGACATTGTGGACTGTATTAACAGTCCAGTTCACACAACTGGATTTTAGAAACCCAGTATATGTAAAAATCGTTATTCAGAGGCCCAGTGATAAATCCAATTGGATCTGGGCATATACTATCGATTAAGCCCAAATCAGACGAGAAGAATACAAAACAGAATCGAGATTTCATAACTAACATACAAATATTCATTAAACGATAGAATAAATCAACCAATGGAATTTTTATTTCATAAGGAACTGGAGTACAGGTGTATCAATATTAATTCTGAATGCTAATTAACAATTACTAATAGAACTTAAACAGTAAACTACTATCTCAGCTACTTTAAACAGTGATACGATACATAACAGTGCAAATTCGAATTGTTATTAATTACTGATTCTAACTTATACTATTCTGGTTTGTTATTAAGCTAATTTAAATTACAGAACATGTTGTAACTCGATTATTCATTTCGAATTATAATAATCTAATTAAGCAAGATCAGTTAATTGCTATTTTTAGATTGTAAGCATGTTTACTAAGTGAGCTAAGTTCATGTATCATCCTGTTTTTAACCTAGTTTAACGATGATTATAGCTATATCTACACTACCTCTACACTATCTATCATATTGTTTCAATTTTATACAGTTTAGCTATTACAATTTATCCTATTGAATTACAGAAAAATCTAATACATCATAACTATAAATCTATAAAAATACAGCAGCAGACTTCATTCGAGCAACTCATAAAACTTTCATTTCCTTCCATTAACTGGCAATTACATTTCTGGATAGAAAAATGTACCTGATTCGGCAAAGGAAACTTATGAGTCTAGGTAATGAGATGAAGAATAGCCAGTGATTGCAGCAACAGAATAGTATAAGAACATTCACGGCAAAGCAGTAATATAACAACCAAGAATAATCTTCAAACCCAGCAATTAAGCAAGCCAGCAAATAGAATTGAAGAAATCCAACAGAATCCAATAGTATCGAACAGCAGGAAACTTAAGCTAAAACTCCAGAATTTGAAACCCTCGACTCCTAGCTTTCAATTCAAATTATTATTTTTCTAATTCATAATTCTCCAACCCCGATATCTAATGTCTAACTTCTTATTTCGTAACCTCTTATTCAGGCTCAAGTTGAGCCTATTTATAGATAATTTGTGTGAAATTTTGAGGGGGAAATTCAAAATTCTTATTCTTAGTTCCCTCGCCTTCATTTTCTTATTAATTACAGTTTAACACTTTCATTTTAAGTTCGAAATGCCTTCCAGCCCTTGCTGGAATGTTCTAGGTAATTCTATTTGATTCCATTAAGGGCATATTACTAGGCTGCCCTCACTTGCTAAGGGTTATTTCAGTTATACCTTTTCACTATGCCTATCTTACCCTTTATTTTATGGTTAATTACTGGAATACTAAGCATTAAAGTCTATTTTGTCCCTCTAGGCTCTATTAAATCTACAATTATACCATTTATGATTCCCTATATACCCTTATTGTTACCTATTATTTACCCGACCTACTAAGGTCCGAGTATGTTATGTTTAATACCTATTTATGTCACGACCCCAAAACCGGTCGTGATGGCGCCCAGCACACTGCTAGGCCAGCCCGACCCAAATAAACAATATTCCCGGAGCTATGAGCTCACTTTATCCAATTTAGACATAACAATTATAAGTCAACAGAGATAGAAATACCAAACCAGGGAAACCAAGTCCCAAAACAGTACAACTCCCCAAACACCGAGGGGTCAAGAGTCAAGAGCCTCTACAGATATCATAAGTGTAATAGTGTTTTACATGATACTTAGTGTGGAAAGAAGTAGAAAATACGAAATCAAAAGACAGCAGGAAGGGATGTCAGGTCCTGCGGACTCTACAGGTACCTCGACTATCCCGCAGATAAACGCCTCTAAAACAGCTACCGCATCAGGACTGCTGAGAGGTACCTGGATCTGCACACAAGCTGCAGGGAGTAAAATGAGTACTGCCAGACTCAGTGGTAATAAACAGGGGTAAGACAGCGCAGATAAGAAACCACAATAAAGCACTATGTAAAGCTGTAATCAATACCCTGTAACAGTTCAATATCTACAGTAATGTACCAACAAGTATCAGCAACACAGTATAACAGCTAGCAGATGTAGCTTAATGCAATGCAATGCATGAAATGACCGCTACGGCGCGTAGCCCGATCCAATTTGGGTACCCGTGCTCACTGTGGGGGTTCAGACTCCGGAGGGGCTCCTACAGCCCTAGCACAATATCATGAATATACGCTGCGGCATGCAGCCCGATCCACTACCATTCAGCTAATATGCAAATGCAGCCTCACAGGCTCAAAAGTAGTTTTGAATACTCTTTTATCATTTTTCAGTTGAAAATAGTAATATCAAAGTTCCAGAGATTGGAAAATCATGATAACAGTAATAGCTACGAACTGGTAGTAAAATTAGCATGTCACTATCACAGAACAATGATAACGATCCTCGCAGGATCCCAATAACTGGCTCACATCCCATAAGTATACTCAACCGTCCAAGAAGGGGGTTCAACGGCTCAAGAGTAGCCAATATCACAATATAATACGCAACCGTCCGAGGAGGAGGTTCAACGGCTCAAGGATAGCCAATATCATAATACAATATCAACGGGTCGGACTAAGCCATAGTCCCCAAATCACAATCGACCCCACACTCACAAGAGAGTACGTGTCTCGCCGCTTTACAGCATCACAAAGTGGTATACTGGGGTTTCGAACCCGCTGGTCATCACCCACATCCATTACTCACCTCAATACGGCTCGACGATCTGCGATGCCCCTGCCAAGAGAATCAAGCTCCACATGCGTAGAATCTGATCAAATATAGTAGAAACACATCAAATTAGGCCAACGAGATGATACCCAGTAAAAAATAACTCAATTTACACCAAAAAGTAAAAAGTTACCAAAACCCGACTTCCAGTACGCTTCTCAAAAAATTACGAAAGTCACATTCGGAACCCTCGTCTCAACACGAGTCTAGGCATATAAAATTTACCTAATTCGCACTCCATTTGCCCATTCAAATCCTTGGTTTTCTATAATCCAAGCCTAGGGTGAAAACCTCCATAATATACCCCAAATTCCTCCAATTTCATGAGATAATTGCATAATTTATCAATACAAAATCATAATTTGAGTCTATAGTTGATTAATAGAAGAATCTCCTTGAATTTCCCTTCAAAATCGCTAGATCGCCTCTTAAGCCGAGCCCTAAATGTTTTAGGATGTTCTGTAATTTCTAACTTCTGATTTTATTAATCATTCTGCGATTTCCGCTTCTGCGGACAAATTCCACCTCTGCGAGACAGTATCCACGACCAATTGGTCGCTTCTGCCGATCCCAGGCCTAGCTGGCCACTTCTGCTTCTGCGAGCACAAGACCGCTTCCGTGCGTCCGCTCCTGAAAATCCACAACCGCTCCTATGAGACCTCCCGCTTCTGCGAATCAGAGTCCGCTTCTGCGGACTCGCTTAAGTGACCAACATTCCGCTTCTGCGGATCTTCACCTCTCGACCCTAGACCACTTCGACGGTCATGCTTACGCGCCAGTGACACCGCCTCAGCGGATTAAGATCCGCTTTTGCGAACCCAAACGCCTCTGCACTCCATAGTCTGCTCCTGCGGACTCGCCTCTGCCTCCTAATTTCCGCAGGGGCGAAAATGACAGAACCAGAACTCCAACCTGCAATTTTCCATGTTTTCTTCCGTTTAACCACGCGAAACACCCCCGAAGCCCCCGCGACCTCATCCAATCATACCAACACATCCTAATACATTATCCGAGCTTGCTCCAACCCTCAAAACACGTCTAACAACACCAAAACTCACAATTCACATCGAATTCAAGCCTAAATTCCTTAAAACTTCCGAATTACACATTCAATAAAAAATCCGACCAAACGACGTCCGAATGACCTGAAATGTTACAGACATATCCAAAATCACATGACAAAGCTACAGAAATTGTCGAAATTCCATTCCAACCTTCGGATCGAAATCCCACCTACCGTTCGAATTTCGCCAAAATTTAACCTTAGCCAATTCAAGCCTATTTCTACACCGGACCTTCGAATTCAATTCTGATCGCTCCTCTAAGTCACAAATCACCTCCCGAAACTAACCAAATCATCAGAATCCGGTTGCGAGCACTCTAACTAGATAATCAACTCCAGGTTGACTTTCCATATTCAAATTTTCTTCAAAAGGGCTATATGCCCCATAAATGCAAGATAACAGGGTGGTAATTCCCGTGACGACGGGCCGGGTCGTCACAATATAACTATTAGCCAATATCTTTTAACCTATTTAAGATTCAGCTAGATTTTAACCCCAGTCCTTTTTTTCAATTTTAACCTATTTTTAACAGATTTTGACTAATTTAAAATGTAAGCCTTTTTATTAACATTAGCTAATCAGAAATTAGATTGCAGAACTAGCCTCTTAATTTTTCAAAAATGGCCAGACTGAGTCCTTTTTCAAGAATAGCTAGATTGCTAAACTAAAAGAAACTATACTTATCTTTACAGCTATAACCAAACCACAAAGCACAATAGAATTCAGAACAGTCTAACATATGAATCAAATTACAAATATAGCCAATTCATGTTGTATTGCACACATAGCCTAAATCATAAATCATTTTTTAATTAACCAGAACTCAGAGAGAAGTTTGATAATGGTTGAATCCCAATCAATCAAATCGTAATTTCAGACTAGTCACAGTGAACAAATCACATAAAGAAACATATTTGAATAAGATTCATGTGTTGAACTGATAAAAAATCCTAAAGAGCTAAAACAGATTAGTTATGAAAAAAGAACAGGATAGATCTTAGGCATGAGATTACCATAGGCTAATAATAGAATATTTAGCAGACTAACAGTCAAGAACATGCAAAGGATTATATACAAAAAATTTGGAAGACGAATAGTGAAAAGCATGCAAAGAATCATATACAGAAGTCTTAGAAGACAAATAAGCAAAAGACATGCAAGAAATCATATACAAGAGTTTTAGAATACAAAAAGCAAAGGAGACAAAGAGCATGAAACTTAGCTTGCAGGATTTGTCTTCTGTTCTTTTCTTTCTTCTTTCTTTTCTTTCTTTCTTTTTTTCTTTTCTTTTTCGAGGCTTCAAGATTTTCAAAGACTTGAAGTCTTATTTTCCAGATTTCCTCAAATGGATTTATTTTTGGGTTTTTTAGTGGTAGAGGGGCGTTCTGGGTGTTATTGCGATGTATTTGAGGGTGGGTTATGTTTGGGTGTTCGCCGGAGGTAGGGTTCCGACGAACTTCTTTTCAATATTCGAACGATTCTGGGGTTATTCGAGGCAAACCAACTATATGGGGTGAAAGATCTCCTTATAGTGGTCATGGGGTGTAAATTTGGGAGCCTGATTCATAGGTTGAAGGTTACCGGCGAAAGTTCCAGTGACTGGACTTTCAAGAAGATGGGCTTTTCTGGTTTTTTAGGGTTTTCAGGGTGGTCTTGGTGTGTGAGAGTGAAGGAAAGGATGTTTGAGGTTATTTTTGGCCGGAAAAAACCATGGATACAGGCCAGTCTCCATTGGAGATGATGGTTGAAGAAGATGAAGAAGAAGAGACAGATGGCTAGGGTTTGGGAGGTTGTGTATATAGGCATGTATGTTTGGTCTCTAATGAACAGAGATGAAGCTTTTGTACCCCTCTACTTTGGATCAATTATGATCAATGGCCAGGATTAATTCTCCTCGAATGCCATCGTTTCAGTTAATGAGAGATAGCCTGGCGTCCGTTAGATCTCCAAACATGGACGGCCAGGATTTATTTAATATACTACGTCGTTTTAATATCTTTGAGGAGACTTATCAGCATCCGTCTGATCAACTTTTGGATGGCCAAGCTTAAAACCTTTACACGACGTTGTTTGGCTTTATATTAAGCCGCCTTATATAGTCCATTAGATCAATATCTTCAACGGCTCCGATTTACTATCTTCACAGGACGTCGTTTTGATTCAGGCTTTGGGCTGGACGGCCAATTCCTTTGGGCTGTTACACTTGGGTCTGTATTTTGAATTCCAGCCCAATTTTATTGTATTTTGTGTATTTTCTTGTATTTTAATTATTTTCTTTGTATTTTATTTTCTCTTATCATATACCTTTTCAATTGTTATTTTTCTTTTATTTTTCCTATTTTTTCTAATTTTTCTGGTATTTTTATGAAATTTTTGCTATTTTCTTTAATTTTTCTGGTATTTTTGTATTTTTGTCAATTTTCTCTGAATTTCCTTATTTTTGTGACATTTTCTAATTAACTCTTTTTGTAGTTTTTAATTTCAAATTATTTCAATCACAAACACACAATTATTTTAATTAAACACATGATTGCACATCAAAATCTTATTTTATTTTTATATTGGAATTTGTTTGCTTAGGGCAAAAATCACGTGCTCACAGCCAGAACACTACACCAGCGACTCTAGTGACAATATAGGAAGAACATCTAGTGGAACTCACTGAAGTAGTTATTGAGCAGAGTCATGAGGGAAATGGCAACGAAAATGAGACTGAGCAAGTAGTAGAACAGGTGGAACCTCTTGTGCCAGAAACTCCTAACAAATAGAAACCAACAAGTAATGCACAAAGGGTGATCCATGCACCCTTCCATCAGAGACTGGTCAGGCAAAAGAAAACAGACCAATACTAAAAGTTCATGCAGATGTTGCGTCAAATCCAGATGAATATTTTATTGATGGATGCCTTGAGGGAGATGCCCAGTTATGCCATGATGATGAAAGATTTAATGTCAAAAAAGTTTGATTTTCAGGATCTATCCATTGTAACTCTGACTCAAACCTGTAGTGTAGTGGTGGCAAAACCAATAGCCCAAAAGATGTTTGATCTAGGTAGCTTTACTATTCTATGCCCCATTGGGAGTTATACCTTTGCAGAGGCATTATGTGATTTCGGAGCCAGCATAAATTTGATGTCGCTGGCAATATACACCAAATTGGACATCAGTAGGGTCAGGCCGACTTTGCTACTCCAGCTGGCTTATCGCACTGTGAAAAGAACAACTGGTATTCTTGAAGATGTGCTGGTTCAAGTGGGGAAGTTAGTGTTCCCTGCAGACTTTGTGATTCTGGATTGTCAAGTGGATAAGGAGATACCCCTTATCTTGGGGAAACCATTTTTAGCCACTAGGAGAGCATTGATATATTGTGAAACCGGGGAGCTTAAAATGAGATTGAACGATGAAGAATTCACATTCAATGTTCAACAATCAATGAGGAGACCTAGCGAATATGCAAATTGCTCTTAGTGAAAGCAGTGGATATAGTTCTGTAAGAGGATGATAGGGCCCTAAGTGTGAGGGACCCATTGGAGGCATGCCTGAAAAATTTAGAAGAAATGGATGGAGAGGGGTTAGCTGAATGGGTAATGGAATTGAAAGGACGAGGGTTTTGGTCAAAGGAACCTCAGTTCAAGTCCCCTAAGCTGGAAAAAAAGGTCACTCCTCCAGCCAAGCCATCAATAGAGGAACCATCCAAGCTGGAGCTGAAACCACTCCCAGATCATCTTAGGTATGCATTTCTAGGCAATGATTCGACTTTACCTGTTATTATATCATCATGTTTGCTAGATGTGCAAGTAGAGCAGTTTTTGCAGGTACTAAAAGATAACAAAACTGCCATAGGTTGGACCATGGCAGATATAATGGCTATCGGCCCAGCTTTCTTCATGCATAATAATCTCCTGGAATAAGGGCACAGACATTCCAGGGAACACCAGCGAAGGCCGAACCCTAACATGAAAGAGGTTGTAAAGAAAGAGGTGATCAAATGGTTAGATGCGAGAATCATTTTCCCCATCTCCAATAGTAATTGGTTCAGCCCTGTCAAGTGTGTCCCGAAAAAGGGGGGATGACTGTTGTGAAAATCGACAACAATGAGTTGATCTCAACTCGTAACGTCATAGGGTGGTGAATCTGCATGGATTACCAAAAATTAAACACCGCCACCCCGCAAGGACCACTTTCCCTTACCCTTCATTGATCAAATGTTCGACAGGCTGGCTGGAAGATCGCATTTTTGTTTACTAAATGGATATTCAAGGTACAATCGGATCTCAATAGCCCCCGAAGATAGAGAGAAAACATCCTTCACCTGTCTGTATGGCATCTTTGCCTTTCGGAAAATGCCCTTTGGGCTTTGTAATGCACCTTTAACTTTTTAACGGTGCATGCTAGCCATATTTATAGATATGGTGGAGGAAATTATAGAGGTCTTTATGGATGATTTCTCCATAGTGGGAGATTCATTTGAAGACTGTCTTCACAACTTAAGCAAAGTGCTCAAAAGATGTGTAGAGACAAACCTGATACTAAACTGGGATAAGTGCCATTTTATGGTACAAGAGGGAATAGTCTAGGGACATCGAGTGTCCAGAAAAGGTATTGAGGTCGACCATGCTAAGGTTGATATGATTGAGAAGTTACAACCGCACACCTCAGTCTAGGCGGTGAGAAGTTTCCTTGGTCACGCCAGGTTCTACATGCGTTTCATAAAAGACTTTACCAAAATTGCTAACCCATTATGCAAACTCCTTGAAAAGGATCTGCCCTTCGTTTTTTCTAATGATTGCAGGTTGGCATTTGAGGAACTGAAGAAGAAGTTAATAACTGCACCATTAATTTTGCGCCCGACTGGGAGCAACCATTTTAGCTCATGTGTGATGCCATCGACTATGCTATAGGAGCAGTCTTGAGGAATAGAAAAGACAAGTTGATGCACCCGATTTACTATGCTAGCAGAATGCTTGCACAACTCAACTACACAGTGATAGAGAAGGAGATGTTGGCAGTTGTGTTTGCCTTTGACAAGTTCTGATAATATCTTATTGGTTCCAAGGTAATTGTGTATAGTGACCATACAGCTTTCAGGTACCTCATTGAGAAAAACGAGTCTAAGCCATTCCTGCTTTGTTGGATGCTGTTGTTACGAGAATTTAACATCAAAATTCATGACCGTAAGGGCATGGAAAATCAAGTCGCTAACCGTCTATCACAACTTGAAGGAGGTGAAAAATCAGTCGAGGTCGAAGAAATTCTGGAAACCTTTCCAGATGAGCAGTTGCTCGCAGCCAGTCTTGAGGATGTGCCATGGTATGCCAATTTTGCAAACTACCTGGCTTGTGGTATTGTTCTTGATGACCTTTCTTCTTTCCAAAAGAAAAGGTTTTTTCATGATGGCCACATTTATTATAGCGATGAACCTCATTTATTTTGAATTTGTGTTGATAACATTATCTGGAGGTGTGTCCCAGAGATAGAGCAATCTTCAATTTTGCAGGCTTGTCACGCTTCAGCATATGGAGGACATTTTGGAAGAGTCAAAACAGATGCGAAAGTGTTGGAGGCCGGATTCTTTTGGGCAACTGTATTTAGAGATTCACACTCAGGGTAAAGGGCTGCAATGAATGCTAGAGGACGGGAAACATTTCCCATCGCCATGAGATGCTAATGAAATTGATTAAAGAAGTAGAGGTGTTTGTCGTGTGGGAGATTGACTTTAAGGGTCCCTTCGTCAGCTCATTCGGTAATAAGTACATACTTGTGGTGGTAGATTATGTGTCCAAACGGGTGGAAGCTATAGCCTTGCCCATCAATGATGCATGAGTGGTGGTCGGATTCCTGAAGAAGCACATATTCACCCAGTTTGGGATACCAAGGGCGATCATCAATGACGGAGGCACTCACTTATGCAATAGAGCCTTCGAGAAATTGCTTGCTAAGTATGATGTGCACCATAAGGTGGCTACTCCTTACCATCCGTAGACCAGTGGGCAAGTTGAAGTGTCCAACAAGGAGAGTAAGAGTGTATTAACAAAGACTGTTAACGCAACCCGAATAGATTGGGCAAAGAATCTGGACGACGCACTCAGGTCTTAAAGAACTACGTTGAAAATGCCAATAGGTATGTCACCATACAAGTTGGTGTTTGGGAAAGCCTGTCATCTACCTATGGAGCTAGAACATCGTGCTTGGTGGGCATTGAAATAATTGAATATGGATCCTGAAGTAGCCGGACAAAATCGACTGACGGAGCTGCATGAGCTAGAGGAATTTCGATATCAATACTTTGAGAGCACTAGGGTTTATAAGGAACGGATGAAGAAAATGCATGACAAACACATCGTGGACAGAGACTTTAAACCTAGTGACATGGTACTATTGTATAATTCATGGTTGAGATTGTTTTTGGGTAAGTTGAAATCCCGATGGTCTGGGCCATTCAGAGTGGTGCAAATATTTGCAAGTGGAGCTGTTGAGATTGAATCGACAGATGGGACGAACAAATTCTCTGTCAATGGACAAAGGTTGAAAAATTACCTTGGATCAGCTGAAGAAAAAAGGGATACAGTGGTGTCACATTTCAAAGAACTCCAATACGATAAAGAGGAGTAGGAACTCAACTATTTTCATCATGCCGGACCTTAAATCGGGACATGCGTAGGAGGCAACGCACAAATTTGTTGTAAGTGTAATGTATAACTACATATAAAAAGAAAAATAAAACGTATCAGAAAAATACCCTGACTGTGGTTCTGACGTAACCGCGGCCGGACTGCAGTCAAACAATCCCTCTGAAGTTTTCCCATCGCGGTCCAAGCGTGACCGCAGTACAACCGTGGTCAAACATCCTCTCTGAACTTTTTCTACCGCGGTCCAAGCGTGACCGCGGTAGGACCGCAATCAAACATGCTATCTGTACCTGGTCTACCGTTGTCCCCAATGTAACCGCGGTAGGATCGCGATAGCCTAGCGGCAGGCCCAGTCAAGTAAGTTACGATTTTTTTTATTTTTTTTCCTTTTTCTTTTGCTTTCCCCCCTTTCCTAATAACCTTAACCCCCCTTATTCCCCACTCCCAACCACGACCCTTTCCCCTTTTCTCTCTTTCTCTTCTTCTCCCTCATTCTCTCACCCACAAAAACACAAACCCTATCCCCTAATCTCCCCCAAATTGTTCTTCTTCAACTCTCTCATCTCATCTACAAGGTAAGCTTTCTTCTCTTCTCTTTTCTTTTCTTCAAATAGTTAGTGTAAATTAGTTTTACTAACCCTAGATTGTGTTGTAGTGTATAAATTGTATCTTTTTCTTTGTTTTCTTTTTTTATTTGCTTCTTTTAGCCCTGGTTGATGATTAGATGTTGGTTTCATTGTGCTTAACTTGTGGGGGGGGGATTTGTAGTGTGTTTGGAGAACTAACAACAATGTTTAGGTCGAAGTTTGGTGGTTGGGCCTATATGGCCGAAAATTTGGGGATGTGTTGTAAATTTTGGAGAACTTTGTGCTCATCTTAATTGGTTGTGGTGGTGGTGGTTGACATATTTCACTGTTGATGGGTTGTGTGGGGTATTATTAGAGAGTTTGACATGTTGATAGTGGTGTGAAATAATCGTAGTAAGGGTTGGCCAATTAGGGCCACTTAGCAATTGGGTGTTTTGGCATTGTTAGCCAATGATAAATGTTTATTGCCAGCGCGTGGCGGAGTCTGAGTAACCACTCGCATGGCCCAGTTTAGGATACATTTGATAGTTGCACTATCTTATTGCAGGTCCTATGGCACGAAAGAGGCAAAGATGCTCGGATAGTACTTCCCACGGGCCTACATATGATGAAGCTATGTTCCAGTCTTAGGGGGTGGAGGATGCATTTCATGCGAAAGACATAAAAATATTTGTCCCAGATATTGCTGCGGATAGGGATGCCCTCTATATGGAAAGCCCAGACATGTATGATGAGATACGATGGAGGGAGATGGAATTTTTATTTAATGAGCCCAAAATAGCAAATTTGATGGTAGTCCGGGAATTCTATGCAAACTGCCTGGAACATTTTAGCTGGGAGGTAATTCAGCATGGCAAGGTGGTGGATGCCTCCATTCCTAATATTTACCGGGTTTTGTAGTTCCCCAATTCAGAGGTGATGTTGATCATTACCACGACGCCCATGGGGTCTCTTGGGATACTATAATTGAAGTAATCTGTGTGAATGGTCAACCAACTTGGATACAAGAAAACATCACTCTCCACTCCAAGTCCTTCACTCACGAGGCCAAATGCTAGTTTACCATCATTTACAGCCGCTTCTTGCCCACAAGCAACTCAACCAATGTCAACCACCTATGGGTTCTACTGGTATGGTGCTTTGTCACCAAGCGTGATTTTGATGCGGCGTGACTTATTGGTGATAAAATGATCCTCTGATCCTCACTGCAGTCTAAAGGGTTTTACTTCCCCTCATTGGTGACAAGATTGTGTCTGCTTATGGGCGTCCCCACTAGTCCTACTGATGGCACATTGCCCACGAAGACACCTTTCCGGACTTCTAGGATCTCAGTGGGTAGAGATGCGCCCACGACCATTGACATTGATGATGAGGATGAAGCCCCAGCACCAATGGCACCCCCAAGAGGTCCTATGATGCAGAAGACCCTCTCAGTGTCCCCATACTGGGGTAGGACTCTCTAGATCACAGTCCATCTGGCCTATGCTACAAATTGTGGAGGAGGAGCTCGAGGACCTTCGATCATTGGTGGATGGCCTGCATGTGCGGATGGATGTTATGTCACTGTGATATGCCAGGTATGAGAACCGCATGATGGCTTGGTTCCATGCATTGGGAAGAGCTTGTCATGTGAACCCTAGCATCCGACTAATACTCAGGGAAGTCTTCTTACCTTACTGCTCTTTATTTATGTTATGACATGGGGACATGCCATGATTTTAAGTGTGGGGTGGGAGACTTGTTGTTGTGTTGTTTTGTTGTGTACATATATATTGAGCATGTTGTAATTCTATAGCTGTATTGTTGTATTATCTTATACATAACTGACTTGGCCCAACGACAGACACTTGTCGATAGGTGTCTTAAGGGCCAAAGTCGGTTGTTAAAAACATAAGGCAGAATGACCTAAATGGCACATGTACTTCAACCACTTTGTCATGCCGGTACCCAAACTTACATATTTGCCAATTGAACACTAATACTCATTCAAAACGTGAATAATAAATGCTTATCCAATGTGGCTTATCTTATGTGTCATATTTGGCATCAATGTGTGATTCACACGCCTGTAAGAAGCGTGAAGATAGTTAAAAAAGCCCTAATCCTAATAATTTTATCTATTTAACAACCATATTCTTCTTTCTACCTAATTATCCATTGTTGAACATTATAGAAGCTAATTTCTATCCAAATTTTATGCCTTCTTCTTTGTTTGTTAGCTTCAACACTGAAAAATAGAATTTATTTTCCTATGATTTTTCATTGAAGATCCTACAAACATATATTCCAAATATAAAATGGCTTTAAAAACAAAATAAAAAATATAGCAAAAGAAAACTTAGGACTTATTAATGGTGCTTTAACAACTTGGTACAGCACAAAAAAATTGTGACACTAGTTCGCCGCTGAAAATTGTCACTTCAACGGCTACTGAAAGAAAGGAGTGAGTTCAGTTTTCTCAATAAAAAGACTGTTTATTCTGTGATAACGGTGGTGTTTGGTTAACCTCTGCAAAAGCCCCATAAATAGAGGGAAATGAAGAACTATAAAGACAAAAAATGAAGAAAAAATGAAGAACTTTACCCCCGCAAACTTCGATAACAACTGTACAGATGAAAATCGCAGCAACAACGACGGAAAAGAGAGGAGAGATTCATTGTTGTTCGATACTATCTAAGACCTAAGTATGAATAATTGTAAAATGAGGGGAAAATGTGGGTTTGGGGGTAAATAATCCTTTGCCGATTTGTTTATCCTAGTTGGTCATCATATATGACTTGGAGCCTACGTGGTTTTATTTTATTGACGTGGCATGTTATGTGTAGGCGATTGTCATACACACATTGACAGCCACATTTGATAAGCGTTTATTCTTCGCATTTTGAATGAGTATAAGTGTTCAATAGGAAAATATGTAAATTTGAGGACCGGCATGACAAAGTGGTTGAAGTACAGGTGCCATTTAGGCCATTCTGCCAAAACATAAAAACATAAAATAAAATAAAAAAGGGGGTAAAGGACTCTTCCTGAGGACAGACCACTTGGACAGTGCTCTTGAAGGAAGTAGTCCACGTAGATTTTTTTTTTCTCTTTTTAGGTAGTGTAGTAATTTTCCCTTGGTTTTTCTTTTGACCATGGTTCTTTTCCAAGGGCTTTTTCTTGAACTGGGTTAGGTAGATTTTTTTAAGGAATTTCAAGACTCTCTTGGACTAGGATGGGTAAGGGCGAGACTGCACCCTTTTGATGTATACACCTGCTAACAATTAAATAAACTTGAGAGTGCAACGTCTAGGCTCATGTGTAGACTCGTAATTTGTTCATTAATTGTGCACACCTTGTCTTGCTTGAATGCTGATGTGAGTGTGTTGATGAACTAATTCGGAATGAGTTACTTGCCAAGTGTGTGTGAGAATTACCTGTATTATGTGTTTGCATGTGATACCTAGAACTTTCCATGTGTGTTTGCAAAGCGAAATAGAAGTTGTTTGGTTTTAGAGGTGATTAAGGAATTTTTTTGTGTAGCTAGTCTAATTATCAATCCACATATACGTATTACCATAGTTAACCTCTTTGAGCTTAAGCCTAACTCTTTGGTAGCCTTGTTATAACTTGCATCCATATGTTGAATAGCTTGACCCTTTTCCTCCTAGAAGTACTTGATTTGTTAAAGATTATGTAAAAGTCGAAGTGTGGGTGATAGGGGAGTAGAAGAAAGGAAACCAAGAAAATACTTGAAGGGGGCAATAGTTGTTAAAAGAAAATTGTGTGTGTGTGTTGAAATATATAGAAGTACCTTGTAAATAAGTGATCCTACAATAGTGCATAAAAAGAAAAAAAAAGCCAAGTGCACCTAGAAAAGTGGGGGTAGCTTATGATACAAATGTGGGAGAATGACTGGCCTGAACATGGAAAATGGATTAAAAGGAAGAATTTATTAAAAGTGCTTAGGGAGGTTAGTCACTATATACAAATATATCCTACTCGTCCTTTAGCCTACATTACAACCAAATAAAGACCTATTGATCTTACACTAAAACAACTCAATTAGTAGAGTATCACACTAAGGGCAGGCTTATGGTGTATCTGTGTGGCATAAGAATGTTCTTTGCTGAGACTGAGTTAATTCTTTCTATCTAAAGTTCTTTGTGCTTAATTATATATGTGTGGAACTTCTCTCAATTTATTGATCTGAGGGCTTGTGACTTAGTAAGAAACAACAAGTTTTCACCTCTGTTAGAGTAACTAGAGTGAGCAAGTGTGTGGTATAGCATTAGAGTCTGCATCTGAGGTATGATAGTTGTACTGCTTTGGTTGTTCTTTCATAATGGAGGGTGTGACATAAAATTGGGTAATTTGTTGAGCGATTAGGCCTAGAAGTATGGTTCAACTTGCTCGAGGACGAGCAAAGCTTTAAGTGTGGGTGCTGAAAAGAACTACTTTCTTGTAGCGCTTTTATTGTAAAAGTTATAGCAAAATGCTTTTATGAGTGCTTTTCATGTTTTGCAGGTTACATATAGTAGAAGAAGGCTATGGAGTGGTTTTGGATCATTTATGGAAGAAAAAGAAGTCAATCGCACAAAAGTCGCCAAATGAACGAAATACACGAACTACGCCTGGAGGTGAACTGCCGCAGTCCCGACGTAACTGTGGTCGGAATGCGGCGAGCAGCTATGTGATATCAGAGAGGCCTTTTGGTCGCAGTCCTAGCGTGGCCACTGTAGGACCGCAGTAGGCAACGGAAATCTGAAGGACTTAAGTCCAAATTCCTGAATTCTTAGCCCAAAACCCTATTTAAATACTAGAACTCGCCCAAGGAAGGCATGTAACATTATTAGAGAGTACTTTGGCAAGAAAACAAAGTGTGACAGATCACCCAAAATATCATTATTTCTATTATTCTTCATTTTCTTGCAATTTATGATTATGAACCTTTTAGTATTTGATTTCCCCGTTTTCATGAGTAGCTAAAAACCTTAATCTAAGGTTGTGGTGGAACCCGTTGGGAATAATTTGGTTGTTTTATCAATAGAATTGGCTTTAGTTATTAATCTCAATTGTTCATCTACGTTTTGATTGTGGATTAGTTGAAGGGCCCTCATTTATCCGTTCCTATGCATTATGTATCTTCTTGAAAACGAGTGCATATTTAGGTAATTGTATGAACAACATCACTCCCGGAGTATAGACGAGAGTCATAACCGAGGGTTTAGGGGTTGGATTAGAGATAACAAAACCCTGGGTGCAATCTAAGTGAACCATATTGTGAAATTAGCTAGTGTAGCTTGAGAAAGTGCGTCTAGTAGATTATTGTAATTACTTGAGAAAAAATTATGATAAATGGAGAGTTCATGATTGTTAGAGATAGCTAAATCATAGTTATAAGACATATACAACCAAGGAAAGTACCAACGGGGGAAACCATTGCCTTAGACTTTCTTTATATTGTTACATATCAAGTTTAGTTAATATTCAGTTATTCATTACTTTCAGTATTTAATTGTTAGAAAATCAACCATTGTGAATCAAAAAAGTTTTGGAAAACAAGTCGTGCGAATTTAGTGAATATGGCAGTAGTAATTGATATGTTAATTCTCTGCGGTTCGACTCTGGGCAGTAATAATCAGATTATATTTGCAACGCCCGCGTAGTCTTTTGTGAGACTCTGTTGAGTGTGATCATAAAGCTACAGTTATTCCTTATTTAATGCATTGCATATATTATGTAGAAATGCTTTTAGCATGATGGTAATATGTAAACTATGAACATATTTGGTAATATAGTTTCATATATGGTATATATACGAAAATTTCCCTTTGAATTTTCGGTTTGGATAATCGGATTACGGATTGGATTTTGAATTAATTTTTAAAAATTTTTGGATTTCAGATTGGATATTGTAATTGGTACTTTGAATTTTTGAATATCCAATATCCAATATCCAAATTCTCATACTTATATTTTGTCGATTATCCTATGTCAATAATAATAAATTCAATAACCTACCCATTAGATACTATCTCATATATTCAGTATACTATATTACTATAGGAATACTTTCTATTTGGACATGATTTTACTATTTCTACTTCTTATCAATCGTATTAATATTTCTATTGCATTTTTTTATAATAATTTTATTACTTGAATTTTGGATGGTTGTGGTGAGAATAAGGAACTTTTAGGTAATTTTATCATGAGTACTTCATTTAGCTATTCATTTTTGTAAAGAGAAGAAACAACTTAACTTATAAGCTTAAACCACATATTCAAAATATCCAAATCGATTAATCTGAAACCGAAGTTAAAAAATTTGATCCAATACGAACTTATTTGGATTGTCATTTCTTCAATCAGAAAATCAAAATCCAACCGAAATGTGATGACCCGGCCCGTCATCATGCGAGCTATCACCCCGTTTTCCCCGTTAAATGCTTGTTCATGATTCAAGATGTATGATTGGTGACTTTGAGTCAATTCGGATTGAGTTTGGTTGGAAATGAGACAAATAGTCTCTTAGAAGAAGGAATAGTTGGGAAAAGTCAACTGGATGTTGACTTGTGAGTTAGAGAGCTCGGAATTGAATTATGATGATTCGGTTAGCTCCGGGAGGTCATTTGTGGCTTAGGAGAGCGATCGGAATTGAATTTGGAGGTCCGGTGTAGTTTTAGGCTTGAATTGGCTAAGGTTGAATTTTGGCGAAATCCGAACGGTAGGTGAGATTTTGATCCGGGAGTCAGAATGGAATTTTGACAGTTGCAGTAGCTCCATTAGGTGATTTTGGATATGTCTGCAAATTTTTAGGTCATTCGGACATCGTTTGGTCGCGTTTTTTATTGAATGTTGGTTTCGGAAGATATAGATGAAACTTAGGCTTGAATCAGCTTTGATTCTATGATTTCCGCGTTTAAGGGCGTTTTATTGGAACAACTTTGTATCGTGTTTTGGAGTAGGTTGGTGGTTTTAGTTGGGGTCCCGGGGGCCTCGGGATGGATCCGGGGGTCCAAACGGATCATTTTGGGCCAAAAGGCACGGTTGTTTCTGCTGCAATAAAAATTGCAGAATTTTGTTCCTCGCGATCACGAATTGTCTCATGCGATCACGTAAGGTAGTGTTTCGGTGCATCGCGATCACGAAGGTCTGTATGGGATCGCGTAAGGCAAGGATTTAAGGCAATGCGATTGCGGTCGTGTTCATGCGATCGCGTAGGGTCGTGTTAAGAAGTTGTGCGATCGCGGAGATAGTGTTGCGATCGCGTAGGAGTAAAAGGTTGGTCACTGCGATCGTGAGCCAAGGGCTGCGATCGCGTAGAAGGAAATTCAGCCGTCAGATTTTTGTGCGTCGCGATCGCGAGCCAATGGCTGCGATCGCATAGGGTTAACTGTCTGTCAGAAATATTAAAAACCAGAACAGTGTATTCGCGACCCTTATACTCAGAAACCCCATTGTTGAGTTAATAGAGAGCAAAGTGATGGGAATTTGCAGGGGTTTCACCGGGTAATCATCGGAGGTGAGTTTTATGATTCAAATACGAGTTTTTATCTTAGAATCTTCCTCTATTTCACTGTTAATGGGAGGATTTATAGGGGATTTTAGCCCTAAGCCTGGGTTATGGAAAATTATTGATTTCAATGGGCAAACGAAGTCTGATTTTGATAAACTTTATATGTATGGACTTGTGTTGAGATAAGAAATCCGAATATGTAACTTTTGTAATTTTTCGAGAAACGTACCAAAAGTGAGGTTTTGGCAACTTTGTGGTTTTTCATGTAATTCGATTGTGTTCGATTGGGTGTTGTTTCGTTAGCCTATTTTGATATATTTGTACTGAATTTGTCTAGTTTTGACGTGCGTGGATGCTGGTTCGAGGAGCTAGGGCATCGCAAAGCTTGAGTTTTCTCCGGATCGAGGTGGGTAATACTTGTAAATGATATCCTGAGGGTTAGTAAACCCCAGACTTGCACATCCTAGTGTTGTATTGAGGTGACTTGCACGCCGGATAACGAGCATGGGGTAGAGAACCATTGAGGATTGTGACTTGGTCCGTCCAGCATAATAAATAATAACACCTAATTGCTTGAAATGAAATTGACGCCTTAATAAAGATATAAATTATCAGGAATTGGACTGATTATCATGTTTTGAGCTTCGTGCCGATTATTTGAATCCTTCATGGATTGATATTACTGCCTTGATAATATTGTGCATATTTTTATCTCAATCTAAGATTTTAAAAACGGTATTTTTGGTACTCAACATTTTATAAGATTTGAAAAACTTGAACAAGGTCTTAATGACATTTTTAGCTGTGAGCTAATATGATACTGTTGTCCGAGGGACTTTCTTGAATAATTGTTAGACTGATTGGGACCGAGGGCCATATGTGAGGGCATGACGATTTATGTTAGCTTATGCATATACATGCATGGATCGGACTACACGCCGCAGTGGTATATGGATCGGGTTGCGCGCTGCAGCAGGTGTGATATAGATATTGCGCTTGGGCTGTAGGAGCCCCTCCAGAGTCTAAACCCCCACTGTGAGCGCGGGCGCCTTTGCATGGATCGGGCTATACGCCACAGCGTCATATGCCTTGCATGGCATACATACTTTGGTTTCTTTGTACTACGTGGCATAACATATAGCACTCATACATTATTGGCACACATGCATTATTTGCCTTATTGACCAGATCCCCGGGTGGTAATTGTTAAGGAGTGCTGAACCCAAGGGGCTAATTTGAGTGCAGACTTGCACTACTTGAGATTGTACCCAGGTATTGGTATGTTATCATGAAAGAAAGAAAGCTAAAAATGAGATTTCTAAATAATCTACTCACATATGCTGAAAGGGAATAAGATGATAGTGTTTTGAAGTTTAAAGATAGTTTTGTATTGTGTAGCATGAGGCAGTGCTTTGCGTGGTTTTCTTTTCTTCAGCATTATTTACTTTTATTAACCCGACTCCCTACATCTTCTGTGCAGATCCAGGTACATCACAGCAGAGCTGATTCTATAGCTGCTCGGGAGTGCATTTGGACAGTCGAGGTAGCTGCCAGCATCCGCAGGACCTGACTCTCCAGTTTTTCCTTATTTGTTTTCTGCCTATTCCACATTTGTGCACGGTTGTATACACTATCACAGTTTATAAATTCTGGTAGAGGCTCATGACTTGTGACTCCTCTTCCGTTGGGAGGTTGTACTGGTTTGGGATGTCTAATCCCGGTGTTTGGGTATTTCTTTATTATTATTCTATCGTTGTTTATGCTTAAATAGGGGTTAAATGTGAGTTGATAGCTCCGTGTTTCTGTTGATTGGTCGGGCTGGCCTAGCAGCGTGCTGGGCGCTATCACGACCGGGTTTGGGGTCGTGACAAGTTGGTATCATAGCCTAGGTTACTAGGCCTCATGAGTCGTGAGCCGGTTGGTAGAGTCTCATGGATCGGTACGGGGACGCATGTGCTTATCCTCGGGAGGCTGCAAACCTTTTAGGAAACAATTCATAATCTTGGAATTCTTATCGTGCGTACTTGATTCAGCTTGAGATATAATTCTTGAAATTCCTTCCACACGTCTGTGTGCGCACTCGAGCGCTCAGTAATATAATTGCCTTGATGGCTTGTGATTCGAGGGACGAGATAATCTCCATGAGTTCATGTTGTGCCAGTCTGGAGGACTTGAGGCCAGATCTTTGTCTATGACTTGAGCACCACATTGCTGATTTTACGAGCTGGTATTATGAAATTTATATGAACAGTATTGTCCTAAATTGTGGAAATTGCATCTTGATAGTGGATGAGTTGTTAGGTGTTAGACTCTTACAGTGATCCGTTGGGTAGCCCTAGTTGTGGGCATGGTGAATATGTTCATGTCTCTCAGTGGAAAGGTAAAGTGCCTTACGTGTAGTAGAACTTGTTCAGACTCACAAAGACTAAAGTGATTATGCTCTGTGTATCCTGGTGGAAGGTATTATACTAAAATTCTAAATTGAGGCGAAGTAGGTGGGGTTGATTCTCGTGTGTAATTGAAAGGTATTTGATATTATGATTCGTATAGTATTGAGACTAATGTTGTTAATATGCATTGTGGTGAGAAGATTAGATAAGATTAAGAATGAAGTTATTCGGGAGAAGGTGGGGGTGGCCCCAGTGGATGAGAAGATGCGAGAAGCGAGACTCGGGTGGTTTGGGCATGTGCGGAGGAGAAGCCTTGATGCACCGGTGAGGAGTTGTGAGCGACTGGCGGTGGTTGGCGCGAGTCGAGGCAGAGGGAGGCGTAAGAGGTATTGGGGTGAGGTGATTAGGCAGGATATGGCTAGAATGGGGATTTCCGAGGACATGACCCTTGATAGGAAAGTTTGGAGGTCTAGTATTAGGGTTGTAGGGTAGGGCCTTCTAGAATTCTTAGTACTTCGGTTAGGGGCTGAGTGGGGTTTGGTAGCGATCTCTATAGTTAATTAATGTATTGTGCTGTGCCTCTTATGGTAGTAACCGATTGGTATTATTGCATGTCATTCTACTTTTGGTTTTATGTTAAGATAATTATTTATTTGATTTATCCCGGATTTACTAACATTGTTTTGTTTTGTTTTGTTTGTTGATTTTCTCTCTCTTTTTCTGAGCCGAGGGTCGGCCGGAAACAGCCTCTCTACCCTTTCGGGTAGGGGTAAGGCCTGTGTACATATTACCCTCCCCAGACTGGGTAGTTGTTGTTGTTGTTGTTGTTGTTGTTAATATGCATTGTGATATCTTGTTGAGTTGTGAATATATTGTTAGGGTGGTTTTAGTGATTCTCTGGCAGGTGGATAGGCCAAATTACAAAGGAAACTCTGTCAAATGTTTTGGAAAAATTTGAGACTTAGAAAAGATTTTTTCACCTAAGGAATGGGCTTAACTGTTGTGTGTGAATGAATACAAGAAGTGCAAAAGAATTAAGATTTTTGATGATCTGAGTCTCCACCAACGCTTGTAAATGACTCGAGTTTAAACTCATTGTAACATTGCGGCATCATTTGAGCAAAGACTAAAGTGATTATGCTATGTGTATCCTGGTGGAAGGTATTGTACTAAAATGCTAAATTGAGGCGAAGTAGGTGGGGTTGATTCTCGCGTGTAATTGAAAGGTGTTTGATATTATGATTCGTATAGTATTGAGACTAATGTTGTTAATATGCATTGTGATGTCTTGTCGAGTTGCGAATGTATTGTTAGGGTGGTTTTGGTGATTCTCTAGCAGGTGGATAGGCCAAATTACAAAGGAAGCTCTATCAAATTTTTTGGAAAAATTTGAGACTTAGAAAAGATTTTTTCACCTAAGGAATGGGCTTAACTGTTGTATGTGAATGAATACAAGAAGTGCAAAAGAATTAAGATTTTTGATGATCCGAGTCTCCGCCAACGCTTGTAAATGACTCGAGTTTAAACTCATTGTAACATTGCGGCATCATTTGAGCAATAATGCTATGAGTGGTTAAAAGTTCTTTGAGGTATGGCTTCGAGCAAAGTTGGGGAGGCTGCTATTAATTAACTAATTGCACGGTTGTGTGTTATGTGGGTACTGTCTTTAAGTATGTTGGGAAAATTCTGACAAGGTTATGGTGCTTCGTAGATGTGAAGAAATACTAGGATGTGTTGAACTGTTGTTGGTAAGGAATGTTCGGTGTGTAGAAGAGAAAGATATCTAATTGTACATGTAGGTAATCATGTTCTGCGATGTCAGAGTTCTAGCAAAACACGAGTGGTTCTGTTCAATAGGACAGTTGAATTACAGCTGAATAAGGGTGAATGACGCCCGAGAATGGTTTTGCAGTGTTCAAGATTTTGCTTGTAACAGTCAGGTGCCTTAAGATTGTGTATGTGGCTAAAGACTGTGGTTTCGTTAGAAGAAATCGAGACTTATGGTATGTTATGTTAATTATGGGATTCTATGTATCCATATTGAAAAATAATGATAACAAATTCAAAATCGCAGGAAGTTCTTCAAAATAGTATTGTAGAATGTGGTACTTCTAGGAAACATTGAGAGAGTATTCAGTGGCCTATGGGTCTTAGACCGTGTGGTCTTATATACGAGTCTCGTGTAGTAACATGAGTTGAAGTATTGTGGTGCTACAGTAAAGGCTCATATTAAATTAAAAGATGAATCAGAAAAGAATTGGGTAAATGAAACAACTTGTTAATAAACTGAAATGGTATGATAAGGATATGATTAATTCCTGGTATGTGTTCGAAGTAATGAGTCTTGCAGATATGGTGCAACAAAGCTCTTGAGTGCTGGCAGTTGCGTAGCTCGATGTGGGTAAAAGGACTCAGTCCTGGTAGTTAAACTTATGCAATGAATTGGAAGAAAGAGTTTGTTATGTGTTTTACCATGGTTTGAAAATGAGTATATTTCATGTCAGTATGCGAAGCATGGAATGTGTAATGATTTTTTTTTCTTCCATATGGGAAGTCATTAAAATTCTCAAGTAGCGTGGGCAGCTGCAGATAATATGAGAATCAATCTTTCTGGTGATTAATGAAAGTGGTACTGCTATTCTAGTGATTTGGAGAGTATATGGTCAAAAGGGCAAGGTAATGTAAACTGATAATATCTTGTGGTATTGTGGTATCCTCTTGTTGGATTGATGGTGATGATTGAGTTGTTGACGGCATAGGGAAATTTCTAAATGGCTTTCGTGGTACGAATGGATGCTTAATGTGTGTTATGTATTCGTACGGCGGAGTGTGGAATCAGGCATAGTGATTCAGGTGTTATATATGTGCGGGAGACTAGAAGTTCTCGTAATCCGCCTACGCAGTGGTGGTATATCATGTGTATCGGCACCATTTAGCGGTTGTTGGAAATTTGAGCACTAGTGGCTCTCTCTCATTACCTGATATGATGAATTTGAATAATGATATATGATTGCAGATTGGATGTCGTAAGTCAGGTTGTCTAGACTGATGTGATATGGACTATGTTAGAAAAATGTCACAAACTCCGTGGCAGGGAGCATCAGATCATGCTCTGGCAGGGTAGGTATACCCTAGGGCCAGCAGACGGCTGGTAGGTATTGCTTTGTCAGTTGGGCCTTCGTGGCGGAAGTCAATGTAGAGGTATCTATCATTGATTTAGTTCTGGTACTGAGGAACTTGGTCGGATGCGTTTCATGTGTATGAGCTTGAGGCTATAGATGTTTGCTGTAATGAGCAACTTAACCTAATGTGCATCCCCTTTTGCTAGATTTATGCATGGATCGGGTGGCATGCCGCCACAGGTACAGTATTTGGATCAGGTGGCATGCCGCCACATGTATGGTATCTGGATTGGGTGGCACGCCGCCACGGGTATGTCATTGGAGCGGGTGGAACGCCGCCACGGGTATGTCATTGGAGCGGGTTGCACGCCGTAACAGCGTAATGTGAAAATAGACTTAATTATATTTTACCTTGTATACAATACTTCCTGACTTCTGAGGAAAAGTCCGTATTGGGTATCGCTCGGCGAGTAACACATCGGTTGTGTCCTTTCAGGATTTGATAGCATATATTAATTGTTCCACCATGGGTGAGATTGATTGCTTGGGTTCAGACCTGGATCTGTTCGTGGCTGACCGTTCTGAGCATGGTGACTTGAGGTGCTTCGTGAGTAATAGTGTTTGGATAGAATCATGAGTCGTGGAAAGGCCACGTGATGTTATGACCTTTCGAGAAGGAGTCATGTAATTTATTCCTATGATGTGAGACGGCATCTCGGTTCTATGTTATGATGGTACAGAGGGATTGAATTACAACTCTGTTGTTGGAGTCAGTTGTCATGATTTGAGTATGTTCAGACATTTCTTATTGGAGCCTGTGTTGTGCTCGTCGCGGCTTAGGCCGATGTTGAGGTGTCATATCACCAATGCGGTGTGTTATAATCGAAATGATCATTTGAGTCATTAATGAGTGCGAGCATATGTGATTTCAGTTGGTTAGAAGGGTAATGTCGAGATTTGGATCCGAAATCTGTTGTGGTATCAGTTAAAAAGGTAAATGGATTCATGAATTGTTGACCTGAGAGATGGGATCCATATATCGCGTGTTCGGTTGCCGTGGGCGGGATATGAAGGTGTTGGAGTAAGACTCTATCTAAAGAGAAAGGTTTTTCTGCTTGTATTTGGTTATTGTGGCCAATTGTGGTGATTAGGGACCATTGTCTCGAGCGATTGGGTTGTTTGATACATCATGTGATCTTACCCAGAGTGGAAAGTATGGGCTATTACAGTTGGATCGTGTGTATCCTGAGTATAGGCATGAGATTAGGATTGGTATGTGATTTCGGAAAGTGCAACGTAATCTATGGTTCGGATGGGCTATGAAATTCCAGCTATAGTGTGTACCGGACTTATGTGAGATAGGGTGACGTGGGATCGCCCCGAATATATGTTTGGTAAGGTTATTCAGCTATTGGGTTACTTCTAGTAAACCTCTTGGTCCGCTCGAGGACGAGCATTTGCTTAAGTTGGGGAGAATGTGATGACTCGACCCGTCATCATGTGAGCTATCACCATGTTTTCCCCGTTAAATGCTTGTTCATGATTCAAGATGTATGTTTTGTGATTATGAGTCAATTCGGATTGAGTTTGGTTGGAAATGAGACAAATAGTCTCTTAGAAGAAGGAATAGTTGGGAAAAGTCAACTAGACATTGACTTGTGAGTTAGAGAGCTCGAAATCGAATTATGATCATTCGGTCAGCTCCGGGAGGTCATTTGTGGCTTAGGAGAGCGATCGGAATTGAATTTGGAGGTCCGGTGTAGTTTTAGGCTTGAATTGGCTAAGGTTGAATTTTGGCGAAATCCGAACGGTAGGTGAGATTTTGATCCGGGAGTCGGAATGGAATTACGACAGGTGCAGTAGCTCCGTTAGGTGATTTTGGATATTTCTGCAAATTTTCAGGTCATTCGGACATCGTTTGGTCGGGTTTTTGATTGAATGTTGGTTTCAGAAGTTATAGATGAAACTTAGGCTTGAATCCACATTGATTCGATGATTTCCGTGTCTAAGGGCGTGTTTTTATGATTGGAACAAGTTTGTATCGTGTTTTGGAGTAGGTTGGTGGTTTTTGTTGGGGTCCTGGGGGCCTCGGGGTGAATCCGGGGGTCCAAACGGATCATTTTGTGCCAAAAGGCACTGCTGTTTCTGCCGCAATAAAAATTGCAAAATTTTGTTCTTCGCGATCGTGAAGTGTCTCATGCGATCACGTAAGGTAGTGTTTAGGTGCATCGCGATCGCGATGGTCTGTATGTGATCGCGTATGGCAAGGATTTAAGGCAATGCCATCGCAGTCGTGTTCATGCGATCGCGTAGGGTCGAGTTAGGAAGCTGTGCGATCGCGGAGATAGTGTTGCGATCGCGTAGGAGTAAATGGTTGGTCACTGCAATCGCGAGCCAAGGGCTGCGATCGCCTAGAAGGAAATTCAGCCGTCAGATTTTGTGCATCGCGATCGTGAGCCAATGGCTGCGATCGCATAGGGTTAACTGTCTGTCAGAAATATTAAAACCCAGAACAGTGTATTCGCGACCCTTATACTCAAAACCCCCATTGTTGAGTTAATAGAGAGCAAAGTGACGGGAAATTGCAGGGGTTTCACCGGGTAATCATTGAAGGTAAGTTTTATGATTCAGATACGTGTTTTTATGTTAGAATCTTCCTCTATTTCACTGTTAATGAGAGGTTATGGGGACTTTTAGCTCTAAGCCTCGGTTATGGAAAATCATTAATTTGAATGGGCAAACGGAGTCCGATTTTGATAAACTTCCTATGTATGGACTCATGTTGAGATAAGGAATCCGAATATGCAACTTTTGTAACTTTTCGAGAAACGTACCGAAAGTCAGGTTTTGGCAACTTTGTGATTTTTCATGTAATTCGATTGTGTTTGACTGGGTATTGTTCCGTTAGCCTATTTTGATATATTTGTACTGAATTTGGCTAGTTTTGACGTGCGTGGATGCAGGTTCGAGGAGCTAAGGAGTCGCGGAGCTTGAGTTTTCGCCGGATCGAGGTGGGTAATACTTGTAAATGATGTCATGAGGGTTAGTAAACCCCGAACTTGCACATTCTAGTGCTGTATTGAGGTGACTTGCACGCCGGATAACGGGCGTAGAGTAGAGCACCATTGGGGATTGTGACTTGGTCCGTCCCGCATAATAAATAATAACACCTAATTGCTTGAAATGAAATTGACGCTTTAATAAAGATATAAATTATCAGGAATTGGATTGATTATCATGTTTTGGGCTTCGTGTCGATTATCTGAATCCTTCAGCGATTGATATTATTGCCTTGATAATATTGTGCATATTTTTATTTCAATCTAAGATTTAAAAAAAGGTATTTTTGCTACTCAGCATTTTATAAGAATTGAAAAACTTGAACAAGGTCTTAATCACATTTTTAGCTGTGAGCTAATATGATATTGTTGCCCGAGGGACTTTCTTGATTAATCGTTAGACTGATTGGGGCCGAGGGCCATATGTGAGGGCATGACGATTTATGTGAGCATATGCATATACATGCATGGATCGGACTACAAGCTACAGTGGTATATGAATCGGGTTGCGCATCGCAGCAGGTGTGATATTGATATTGCGCTTGGGCTGTAGGAGCCCCTCCGGAGTCTGAACCCCCACAGTGAGCGCGAGCGCCTTTGCATGGATCGGGATGTACGCCACAACGTCATATGCATTTTATGGCATACATACATTGGTTTCTTTGTACTACGTGGCATAAGATATAGCACTCATATATTATTGGCACACATGCATTATTTGCCTTATTGACCAAATCCCCGGGTGGTAATTGTTAAGCAGTGTTGAGCCCAAGGGGCTGATTTGAGTGCAGACTTGCACTGCTTGAGATTGTACCCAGGTATTGGTATGTTATCATCAAAGAAAGAACGCTAAAAATGAGATTTCTAAATAATCTACTCACATATTCTGAAAGGGAATAAGATGATAGTGTTTTGAAGCTTAAAGATAGTTCTGTATTGTGTAGCATGAGGCAGTGCTTTGCGTGGTTTTCTTTTCTTCAGCATTATTTACTTTTATTACCACTGAGTTGGAAGTACTCACACCCGACTCCCTGCACCTTGTGTGCAGATCCAGGTACATCATAGCAGAGCTGATTCTTTGGCTGCTTAGGAGTGCATTTGGACAGTCGAGGTAGCTGCCAGCGTCCGCAGGACCTGACTCTCCAGTTTATCTCTATTTTTTTGTTCTGTCTATCCCACACTTGTGCACAGTTGTATACACTATCACAATTTATAAATTCCGGTAGAGGCTCATGACTTGTGACTCTTGTTCCGTTGGGAGGTTGTACTGGTTTGGGATGTCTAATCCAGGCATTTAGTTATTTCTTTATTATTATTCTATCGTTGTTTATGCTTAAATTAGGATTAAATGTGAGCTGATAGCTCCGTGTTTCTGTTGATTGGTCGGGCTGGCCTAGCAGCGTGCTGGGCGCCATCACGACCGGGTTTGGGGTCGTGACACGAAATTTTCATATACAATCTCGATCGCTCAAAAATAGACAGAGATTTAATTTTCTAATCCATCACAAATATTATTGTCCGAATGACCTGAAATTTTACACACACATCACAAATCACATATCGAAGCTTCAATAACTCTTAGAATTCCATTCTGACCCTCGGATCAAAATCTCACCTATCAACCGGAATTCTCCAAAATACTAACTTCGCCAATTCAAGCCTAATTCTACACCGAACCTCTAAAATTGATTTCAATCGCACACCTAAGTCACAAATCCTCCCCTGAAGCTAATCGAATCACCGAAAATTACATCCGAGCCCTATAACTCATAAGTCAACATCTGGTTGAGTTTTCCAACTTAAGCCTTCCTTAAAGAGACTAAGTGTCTCATTTCTTATCAAAGCCAATCCAAATCAACTCTCACACACCACATATCGATAACGAAACATGAAGAAGCATAAAATGGGGGAAACAGAGCGGTAACTCATGAGACGACGGGTCGGGTCATCACATCTTTCGCAACTTAAACCAACGCTCGTCCTCGAGCATACCTAGAGTTTTCGTATAAGCCAACCAACAATTGAATAAATATACCAAGCATATACCTGGGTTGATCCCACGTCACCCTATCTCATATAGGTCTGACAACATAACAAAGTTGAAATTACCCAATCCAGTCTAGCCCATAAATCATAGAACTACCTTTTCACTTCTGAAACCATCAATACGATCAAAACCTCACACCTATACTTTGAATAATCCTGAACCAGCTGTAATAACCCATACTAGCAACCTCATGTGAAATCATATGATATACCACATAATCCAAGCACTCGAAACGCTAACTTCTATTCATAGTAGTTACCCATAACAACCAAATACCGATAGAAAACCTCTTATTTAGCTAAAGTCTTATTGCAACACCTTCATGTACTGCCAACGATAAATGAAACATGCAGCAAATCATAACCATTCTCAGATCAACCATTTATAAAGCCACTTCCCTTTTGACTAATACCACAGCAGATTTTCGAGCCGAACCTCGATATTATCCTTCCAACAAGCTCAAATATAATCTGTTCGGATTCATTAATGACTCCAATGACCACCTCAAATCCAACACACCACTCTGGTGTTGTGACACCTCAATACATGCCTAAGCCACAACTTCCGTAATAGACGCAACAATAAGAAACGGTCTGAACATACTCAAATCATAACAAATGACTCAAACCAAAGAGCTATAACTTAAATTCCTCTGTACCATCACAACACAAGGATAGGACCCCATCTCACATCATAGAAATAGAATACCCGAATCTACCCCGAAGGGTCATAACTCCACGTAGCCTCGCTACAATGCGCGATCCTATCCAAACATTCTTACACATGAAGCACCTCAAGTCACTATGATCCAAAATCAACAGCTACACACATTTGATGTCTTAAACCAAGCAATCCATTACACCCATGGTGAAACAAATAACATACGACACGCAACCCGATAGGCCATAACAAACACTCCATTTACTGAGCAACAGTCAATTACTCTTCCTGCTCGACTTCCACTATGAATCCCTAATATAACTGCACCACATGTGCCCAGAACCAATGGTGCCCATAACCAAAAAATCATAATATCTCACCGCACAGAAGAAGAAACTCATAAGTCTACCAGAAATCACTAACAAGCTCAAGAATGATCGAATCAACACATCCCTCTACAGTAGAGACTAACCAATCTAACTCAAGCTAAATACGTAGCCACGTTGGCCTGCCAACGAACTCAATACCAAGAAGCCTGAAGCTGCTACTTCCACTACTATAACTCATGCTGGAGTCGTACGATACGATGCCCGGCACTAAATAAATACTGAAATCCACAATCTCGCTCGGCGACATGCCCGGCCACAAGAAACGCACCCGAAAAGTCCCTCAATACTGGAACTGAATAAATGGTAGAACCCTTTGTGCTGACATCTGCCACGAAGGCCAAATAAAGAAAGCAATCCTTCCCATCGGTTCACTGGTGTTTTGAATACAAACCACTCTGCTAGAACATAATCCAATGCACCTCGCCACACAACCTGTGGCATTTTCCCGCATAGACCATAGCACGATAGTCTAGAATAACCCAACACTGAGACAACCAGTCTACACCCCAATATCATATCCAAAATCTAATATACCAAGCAAAGAAAATCCACTCAGGCCTACAAATGCTAATAGCCGCTAACGATACCAATCATATGATCCACAACCTCTACATAGTCTGTACCTAAGAACTCCCTGTCTTCAACTCTATATAGCACACGAATCACTATACCTAATCCCAATTCCACTGTATGAATACATATCACACCTCAAGTACCCAATCATTCCACGATACATATTCTAAAATTCCTATGTGCCATCACACAAACTCAGATATCAATAGTCGGTCTAGCAAGAAAGCATCGCAACTAACTTAGTATCATAAGTCTAATCACATTGCCCTTATTCTGAGACATATACTCTCATCAAATCACTTCCATTTAGCAGCACCATTTCCTTGATTACATGAGGCTACCCGTTGCCTAAGAATTTTATGAACTCCTTTTCATAACTGAACTGTAACTCATCTAATCAAGAACTTCCGCTGATCCCATTAGGAAAAAGAATCATTCCACATTCCATACTTCGCATACCCATATAGAATATATTCATCTCCATACCACGGTGAAACCCGACAAGAACATCTCTGCCAATTCCATTCGCACCAGCTAAACTGCTAGGACTTAATCTTTCTATCTAAACCAAGCTGAGCAAGCTATCAAAACTCAACAACGTTGTTGTAACATGCCTAAAAGAACTCATTACCTCAAACACATACGAAGAATTAATCATACCCTTACCATACCAACTCAGTCTACTATCAACATATTCCATTTATCAAATTTCCCCTCTGATTCATCATCAACTTGATATTCCTCCATGCTGTAGCACCACAATACCTCAACCCAGGTTTACCACATGATACTCGAACATAAGACCACACTGTCTAAGACCCATAGGCGATCGAATACTCTCTCAAGTATTCCCAGAAATACCGCATTCTAGAATATTTTACTTTGAAGAACTTTCTGCAAATCTGAATTTGTTATAATTACTTTCCAGATACTGATACATAGAATCCCATAATTAACATAAAATACCACAAGTCATTACCTTTTCGATGAAAACACAGTGTTTGACCACATACACAACCTTGAGACACCTGATTGTTACATGTAGAATCTTGAACAGAATAAAACCACTCTTGAGAGTCATTCACTCTTATTCAAACTGCAAATTACCTGACCTAACGAACAGAACCACTCGTGCCTTATTAGCACTTTGACACCACAGGATATGATCTTATTCCAATACAAACAAACATCTTCCTTCACTATATACTGAGCATTCTTTATCAACAATAGCTTAAGACATCCTATTGTTTTCTCATATCTATGAAGAACCATATAACCTTTGTCAAAATTTTGCTTCATGCATTCCATCCTCGACTGAATTTCTGCAACCAGGATTGATCCGCCAATATACCTCGAAACGGAACCAACATAGCACATGATCATGCGATCAGCTAATCAACAGAAACCTCCCCAACTAGGCTCGAAGCCATATGTTAGGACACACTTAATAACCCATAATGTGTTTACTCTAATGATGCCACAATACCAAAGTGATATTAAACTCAAATCATGTACAAGTTTTTGAAAATATAGATCATCTAGTACTGTAATCCTCTACAAATCCTACATTCATCCCACATCAGTTAAGTCTACTCTCTTAAGCGACCCAAATTTTCTAATTACAACACGTACCCTTTAATTACACATGAGATCTTCTAAGATACACATAAGGATCTTACCAATTAAGAATACTCCGCATGAGATAACCCACCTGCTTCGCCTCAATTTAGTACTTCAGCATACCCTCCACCATCATATACATTACACAGTCATTAGTCTTTCTGAGTCTGAACTCATATCGCCACATGTAATGAACTTCACTTCCCGACTAAGAAATACGAAAATATTCTTCACGTGCCGATAATTCGGGCTACACATCAAGTCACAATAGGAATCGAACACTTATCAGCTCATCCATTATTCAACAGACTCCTTCGTCACTACTAAGATCACACCGATACATCTTACAGTACTAACATACTCATCACAAGGATATCCAACCTCCATTTTGGCTAATAAGGACAATACCAACCATATAAGTTCGAAACACTTGCTCACACAATCAGCACCTCGGTGTTCAAGCCATAAGCAAAGATCTGGCCTCAAGTCCTCCGGACTAGACCAACATCAAACTTATGTAGATCACATCTCGCCCCTCGATCGGGGAATCACAAGACATCAAGGCACATATAACACTAAGGGCTCAAGTGCACATATAGACGTGTGGAAGGAATTTCAAGAGTTATATCTCAAGCTGAATCAAGTACGCACGATAAGAATTTCAAGGATGGGAAGTTTTCCTAAAGGTTCTGCAGCCCCTTGAGGAGAAATACAAGCATCCCCATACTACTCCGCGAGACTCTACTAAACCTGCTCATGACTCATGAGACCTAATAACCTAGGCTCTGAAACAAACTTTTCACAACCCAAACCCATACTGATCATGATGGCACCTCTCGTGAAGACAAGTCCATCCAACTAACTCAATTCACCTCATTTTAGAATTATTAAACATAAAAGATTAGGAAATACAACTTAATGGTATTAAAACCCGTTAATTACAACCTAACACAACTCAACCGAGGTGTCACAAGTCATGAGCATCTAAAGAAGACTGAACACAACTTTTGGGCTAATAATAATATACAAAGTAAAATTCTGGTATCAAAGGACAAAGTCCAGTGTCGTGAACACCGATGGTAACCTTGCTCAGCTATAATAGTGTACCTTCAATCAACTAATGACCCGCTACCGGGTGAACAACACCTGCAACTACACGCGAGGTACAGGGAGTAAAGTGAGTACTCTAACTCAGTGAGTAATAAGAGTAAATAATAACTGGGCACTAAAAAAACATGTATAACGGATCATCATTCTATGTAGAACCGGTGTAAAACTCCTTTAGAAATCAATGAAACATGTGAAATCTTGAAAAAATATCTTGGTTCAATTTAAACCTCTTTTGAAAGTAATCTTTTCAACAGTTGCAAAAATAATTTCAATCAATTAGTGTCGCTATGCACAGAACCTCGCCCCTCGGGCCTTATTCTCTTTCGTGGTCAGTCACTGTTACCTGACCATATGGTGTCATTCCTGGTAAGTCGTTATTACCTGACCAAACGTATAATTCATTGTGAGTGTTACCACTGTTTGAAAGTCATCCTCTTTAGGAATGATTAGATAATACCATAACAACAAATAGATATCTCAAGAAATATCACAAACAACAAATAATGAACAAATGCATAAATGCAATGCAATGCATATGATGGTACATTCCAATACCGACTGCAATGTGCAGTCTGATCCATTTAACATCGACAGCTCCCACTGGGGGTGTGTACAGACTCTGGAGCGGCTCCTACAGCCCAAGCGCAATAATCAAGTCATCTCGTGGCGTCAACCAGGCCCTCAGCCTCAGTATCAATACAGTACTGCTGCGGCTTGCATCCCGAACCAACCAGATATCCAGAAATCACTATAACACTGTTGCGACGCGCAGTCCGACCCATGCTTAGTCTAGAAATGTACATAAGCCACTTGGGCACATTTTAAAATAACAGTTCTCAGCTCAAAACGTTAATAAAATATTGTTTAAGTTTTCAAATCTTAGAAAAATAGCTGAGTTTGCAAAACCGTATTAAAAACTTGGACCGAGATAAAATTATATGCAAAGTAATGCAAAAACAGTGATACCAATCCCCGAAGGATTCAAATAATCGGTACGAAGCCCAACATATGGCAATCAGCCCAAATCATGATAGCATCAAGTAAGTTTCAGTCTATTACGCAGTAAAATCAACAACCAGGACGGACCAAGTCACAATCCTCAATGGTGCTCTACCCCATGCTCATATCTGGCTTGCAAGCCACCTCAATACAACATTATGATGTGCAAATTCGGGGTTTCAAACCCTCAGGATATCATTTATAAGTATTACTCACCTCGAACCGGCAAAATCTCTAGCTCGCAACGCCTTTGCCCCTCAAATCAGCCTCCACCATGTAGAATCTAACCAAAATCAGAGCAAATATATCACATTATACCAAGGGAACAATTCCTAATCAAAAATAATTGAAATGTAGCAACAATCTCGAAACTAGAAAAACACGAGCCTCGGGCGCGCTTCTCAAAAAGTTATAAAACTCACATTATCGGATTCCTTATCTCGCCACGAGTCCATACATACCAATAACTTCCAAATCCGAGCTCAAATGACCTATCAAGTCCCAATTTAAAATATCAAAATTCAAGCCCTAGCTTTACCCCTTTTTAATGAATTTCAAACAATTTTCATGTTAAATTTAACATAATCTCGTGTATTTAAGCCAAGGAACTTACCTCCAATCAATTCCCTTCCAAATCCTTCTTTAAACCTCACCAAAAGCTCTCAATGCTACTCAACAATGGAGGAAAATGATGGAACTAGTGGATAAAATAAAACCCTTTAAACCCTTTCTGCCAACGGCATTTGCCGCTTCTGCGGTGCAAATCTCGCTTCTGCGGCCCAAATCTCGCTTCATCGGTAATTATGACCAACTTCCGGTTAGGCGGTCCAGGTTCCGCTTCTACGGGATATCCCTTAACGGCTCAAAATCGCTTCTGCGATGAAATACTCACTCCTGCGAACCCGCTGATGCGAAAAGGGGTCCGTTTTTGTGAAACTACTCAGCCACACCTCAGAACACTTCCGCGATCCCTCACCCGCTACCAGATGACAACAAAATTAGGCCTCAAGAAAACTTCAAAACTCTCGTTTAACGACACGAATTCACCCCGAGGCACCCCGGGACCTCAACCAAAAATACCTACACACCCTAAAACCTTATTCAAACTTGTTCCAACCCGCAAAACACATCAAACAACGCTAAAACCATCAAATCACTTCGGATTCAAGCCTAAGTTCTTCAAAAACTTTTGAAATGCACTTTTGATCAAAAACCCAACCAAACGGCGTCCAATAATCTGAAATAGTGCACACACATCAAAAATACATATCGAAGCTTCAGCAACTCTCGGAATTCCATTCCGACCCTCGAATCAAAATCTCACCTATCAACCGGCATTCACCAAAATACTAACTTCGTTAATTCAAGCCTAATTCTATACCGGACCTCTAAAATCGATTATGATCGCACTGCTATGTCACAAGTCATTCCTCGGAACTAACCGAATCACCGGAAATCACATCCGAGCTCTATAACACATAAGTCAACATCCAATTGACTTTTCCAACTTAAGCCTTCCTTAAAGAGACTAATTATCTCATTTCTTATCAAAGCCAATCCAAATCAACTCTCACTCACCACATACCGATAACGAAATATGAAGAAGTATAAAATGAGAGAAACGTAGCGGTAACTCATGAGGCGACGGGTCAGGTTGTCACACTCAAATTTGAATTCGAAAAATAAATCCCATAAAATTATTAGTATTTGTTTGGGATTGCATGTTATTGAAAATGATTAAGAATATCTTTTTGAGTTTATATCTCGATTTTGTTGGGGGGGGGGTGTTTGATAAATATTCGAAACTGACTTTAGTTGGATTTTCACATTGAACCTCGAATAGGAAGAAGAGCAATGATAATAAGTTATATGTATTGTGTATGTTGGGTGCATGTTATTTATATGTATAATGTATCATTGGACATATAATGACATACACATCACATAATAATACAAACGACATGTAAAATACATAAGTATAATAATATAATTCTATGCAACAACAATTTTATATCCAAAAATATGAAAGTTGTATGTTTTAGCTTCCGATTATTGGGTTTGAAACAAGAATCTTGAAGTTCTATACTACCAGGTTTGTACTACTCATATAAATGGTACAAAAAATTTCTAGTTGAGATTTTAAAATTAGAATTACACGGTGTTTACCCTTAAAATCGGATAACAATTGGATTTAAACACGGTTTTAAAGATACGTGATATAACTTAATACAAATTAAAAAACAGATTAATAGTAAAATTGACTACACGAAAATAAATGCAAACCACACAAGTTGACCAGTGTTAGCCTTGAAGATCGGTCACCCTCGAGTCAAGAAATGCCTCAATCGATGACAGAACAGATTAACAAGATAACAAGAACAGGAAATGATCAATATATTGCTTTGTTGATATGTATTTCAATGTCCTTTACAAATGATCAAACCTCCCTTTATATAGTAGGAGAGTGCTACTCTTGATAAAATTCTATAAAAGGTAAAAGATCTCATGATTTTCTAATTAATCGGCATCTCCTTAATATGTGCCGAGATTTTCGCCGTGATATCTGAACGGTCACTGATATTACAACCTTCCGTTCTTCAGTTCGATAACATTTCCTCGAGCTCGATCGAAGACAGGGTTGGTCCTGGAGTTATGGTCTAGATGGTATGTTCTAACCTCGTACCTCGATCTAGGATCGAACTCCAACCCACCTCATTTCAGTTTCGATCTTTCGTTTAGTAGGTGAGCCCGGTTTTAACCGTATACAAATATTTCCCTCGTTTTTTGGAGAGAAAATGATGAGAAATGATACAAACTTTCGAGCCTTGATTTGATAAATCATGACGTTAGTGACAAAGGTAACTGAAACCTCTCGTCACTCTAGTCTCCCATGCATTAAATGTGTGTTAGTTGATGGTCGGCCACTACGGGTTTTGAACTATCGTTTGCAAACGACAAATACTTCATCCGTCCATCCACTAGAGCTTTTACATTCAAATGATACTTCTTGTGTTTTTAAGAAAAAATTTATCTCCCTCTACCCCTAGTTTTCTGGTTCAACTTTTTAAACTTCTTCATTTATAGTTTTTTTGAAAAATTTCATATACTATCCGCAAATTATGCCTTCTCATTCATCTGTACCATCTCTTCACCTTTACTCAAAAGCAATGGCAAAGACTTTAAAATCTGTTCCTCAAAAAGAAACTCCCTCTTCCTCGAGACCGTATGAAGAAGAAAAGGCTCCATCTAATATTGTCTAGGAAAAGACATCGGAGCCCTCCTTGATTTCATTTATTCCTATAGGGTGACCAATTGGGGACGATTTCAAGAACGATAAGACCCCTTCCATACCGGGTTGATGCGAGCCACTCTCGAGGTATATATGCTCTATCACTGACGATCTCACCCCCAAAGTCAAGGAAGATTGTAATAGGGCCGATAAACACGTGGTGGAGCCTACACCCGGGGAATCAATTACTACCTACTTGGAGGGTTTTCTAAGTGCTTACACTTATCCCTTCTTGTTGGTCCCTACTCAGTTATAATAGCCTTTTGCAAAAGGTATGAAGTGACGCTAGGGCAGATTCATCCTTCATTTTGGAGGATTGTTATTCTGCTTCGTTTCTTTGTGAGCAAGCTCGATAAGTACCCCTTCACCATCAACCATCTCAAGCGTATGTACAGTCCCCAACTCTACCAAAGAGGATTGATAAAGCTTGCTCGTCAGGCTACTAAAGCCTCATCTCAAGCATAGATAAAGATCGAGACCTAGCCTGGTTAGGTCGGTTCGTCCGAGTGAAGAACTTGGACCTAATCTCGACCGAGGAAATGTCATTTTCCGAGAAGAACATGAAACGTAACTATAAATAAACTTTTAAGATTTTGCTTATTGCTTCTCCCTTTCCTCGCACCTAATCAATGTTTCGTGGTACAACTGTCCCTCGGATACCGGACGCAGTTCCTCGACTCAAGGAATTGGTCGAAGGCATTGTATCACAGAAGCCCTACTCTGAGCGTGCATGGCGCAAACTTTTAAAGGGCCGGTAGGAGGCTTGTTCTCATGGTAAGATTCTTTCCTAGAACTGACATCACTTGGGTTTCTTTCCAAGCTTACTAATCTCTCTTTCCCTGTAGACCTTGGGAAAGATGTTGCAATTAGGCCCCCGTCCAGTGATGAAGATGTCCTCCCCCAACCACTAGCTCCGAATAAGGGCAAAGTAAGGAAAAGGAAAGGTGATCCGAGTTCTCCCAACTCAGAGAAAGGGGATCTAAGTTCTCCTAACTCGGAGAAGCATGAACCAAAACAGATGCAGACGCCCAAACCTAAGGAAATTACCAGCCCTCTATTGGACTCAATTCAATGGCTGAGGGATGGTCCGAAGAAGAAGAACATTCCGAGCTAGTGGCTTGGGTGCGAACCTATACTAAGCTGGGGAGGCTACCGAGAAGGCATTGGTGGGGACCTCTGAACCGGAAAGGGGTGGGACTTCTTTGTCCAAAGTTAGGGTGGTCGATAGGGAGACCGGGGCTGATACTTCTTGAGTAGAGAAAAGTACCTCGAAAGATATGCTTGGGGCGATTGACCTTACTGGGTCTGCTCTACTCTACAATTCCATGATCAACGAGGCCGATATGTTGAAAGAGCGTCCACACGAGGGGCCTCAGGGGGTGGCAGATATCAATCATTTCTTCGAAGGCTTAGAATCTACCGCTTTAGAGGACATCATGGGTTTGGTGACTTATTTGTGCCAAAGAAACACTGCCTTCTAATTCCTGTGGATCTTCTTCGAGTCAGAAGTTAGAGGATTGGTTCCCGGCTCCGAGTGCTAATCCTGACCAAAAGCGGTCAATAGATATCTCTATCTTGGAGGACGCCCGCGTTCTCTCCGCCCCCGTGAAGGGTTCTAGCTATCTCGATTCTTGGTTACCGAAGAGGACCAGGCCAAGATGGACATCGTGGAAACTCCCTACCTGTTAAATGAAGCTCAACAGAAGTTGAATCGGGTAACTTCGAGTGACTCTTTACTAGGTACTTTAGATTTTAAGGTTCAAATGAACGTACCACTTTTCTTTATGCTTGTAGGCCTCGGTACTTCATAATGAAACTTTCCTCCTATATATAGAGGAGTTAATCCAACACGAGGTCGAGGTTTGGGAGCTTATTGAGAAGAGGGATACCTACAAGCTTCTTATTGAGTAACTCTAGGCCGAGCAGACATGGCTCGAAAATAACATATCGAATAGGTCGAGCATGTCACACGAGTACTTAAAGATAGTGATGATTATTTTGAGACAGTGGCTAATGGTCCGAACCTCCGGGTCCAAAATAGGCTTGAACAGATCGGGCAGATCCGGGCGAAGGTAGACTCCAAAAAAAATTGAGCCTGAAGAATGGAAGAAAAACAAGGACCTGCTAGCCTCAGAGAAGGAGATTGTCCATGATCAACTAGCATTGACTGAGGCCCAACTCCGGGCTGCAGAGAAGAAGGCCTCAACCTAGGCTAAAATAGTCAAGGAGATTCGATCTTAGTTGAGCTCGGTGGTCTCGAGTCAAGAAAATATGGCCAAGGAACTTGAGGCGGCCAGGTTAGAGATTGCTGAGGTCAAGGCTGAAGATGATGAGAAGGCATCCCAACATAAGGTCGATATCGAGGCAACTCAAGATCAAGCTAAATATTTGGTGGAGCACATGAAGTGGCAATCCCGAATTGTTGATTATGACAACAGTCGCGGCTATAAACAGACTCGTGACTATGGCAGGGCGGTACGCTCTACTCTCTCATGACCCCTACTCTAATCGAAATACTAAAGGCCCCTATTGAAGATAGGTCGCCAAACTACGACCAAGAGTTTCACCTTTTGAAGCGTCAGCCGTGTACGACGACCGGGCCAGGCCGAGTCAGAAAGGCTTTGATGACTCAAGGTTCATATTAGGGAAAGGAGAGTGATGGGAAGAGGGGACAGCCCTCGGCTCGATCATCCAATTCGCTCCAATTTTGGATTAGGCTGTGAGTTCGAGTCTCCCCAAAAGTAAGGTGGGAAGTTCTTGGAGGGAAATAGGCTGTGGGTCAATTTGGAAAAAGCCTCTTTGCCCTAGGGTAGGGGTAAGGTCTACGTACACACTATCCTCCACAGACTCCACTAAGTGGGATAATACTGGGTTGTTGTTGTTGTTGTTGTTGTTTTTGTTGTTGTTTTTGGAGTCCGGACCCTTCAATATTGGCAGTGCCCCTAGGATTTGATCGACCATGGAGTTGTAAGTTTCCACCTTCTCTTCGTGTTACAACCCATATCCACACACGTTAGTTCATGCCATATGTTAGTTAACACAAATCCAAGAATGAATTAACCTTGAGATGATAAGAAGTTAATCTGATTGATCTTAAGTGATACAAGGGTGCATAAGGTTGATTAACAAGTATTAGAAGTTAAACGAATCAAGGATGCTATAACTCGTACTTTTGGGTAAACCTATAGATGTTTAATATACTCAGGAGGTCATGTTTTAAGGCATTTGAATCATATAATATCTGTATCATAAGTCTTGAAGTCAAACGAGTTATGAAACAAAAGTTGACAAAAGTTGTCGCAACTTAGGTTCATAGTTTTACTTAAACTTTAGGTTAAATGTTACTAATATTATTTCCAAATTTACTTAGAATTTTGGAGTGATCTAACCACCAAATTGAAGATCTATGAGTCTAGTTTCTACGCATTAAACCGTTTGTCGATACAATCTCGGAGTAGAGAGATATACGCATTTTCGCGAGACTACGCCAAGCACCTCTCTATGGGGCCCACTTAGGCGGTTTAAGACATTTGGATCTATATAGGACGCCTCCAACCCGTTTTAAGTCATTTATTTTCACTATATTCAGACCTTAAAACCCTAAGAACAACCTCTCAAGGTTCTCTCAAGGTTCAAGACCCAAACAAAGGGCAAACAACACAAATCAAGTGTCTGGAATCACGTGGCGCTAGTAAGTCTCTTGTTCTTCTTGTTGTTGCTCATTTTTGTGTTGTTACAGCTCGTGTGGGGGTTGTTTTAAAGGGTTTATGTTCTGTAAATACTCCCTCGAGTTCTTAATATCAACCCCAGGTGATTTCAAGCCTTCTAAAGTGATTCTAGTGCCGAAAAATACTAATTGATTGCTAGCTTCGCTTCCTTGTTGTTGTGGCCGAATTGGAGGGATATTTCTTGGAGAATTAAGGTCAAATTGGAGTTGTTATTTATGTATTAAGGTAATTAACCTCTTAATTTGTATGTATTTAAGATTATCCATGTTGTGGCTAAGTCATTGAAGCTAGAACTTGTGAAATATATATCGAAAGGCTTGGTAGTAATGTTATTGGTTGGTAGACTGTTTTGGGATGTTCAATATGATTAACATTGATGTTGTTTGGGCTGTTTGGTGATTGTTTTCACATGTGAGAGTTCATATAAATAGGGGAAGTGCTGTCCGTTTCATCACAAAATAGGTTGTGGTTGGTACATAATAGTTGCGACGCTTAAACGTTAACGATAGTGTCATTTCTCCTATTGTAGACTAAGGAGTCATGACGTTTGCATAGCTTGAGTTTGGGGCAGTATATACAAGGTATGTGAGGCTATCCCTTTCCTTCTTTTGCTCGACTCCGATTGTACATAGTGTAATGAACGAGTTTCCAAAGATACTCTACTCTTAGAAGCTAGCAGTACCTACATTGTTTCCCCTCTTATGTAAAGATTGATGTTGATGTTGCTTCTCTTATTCTTATGTTATCAATCTTGTTGGTACTTCCTGATTCCTATAAGGTTCGTAGTGAAGAGTTAGTCCTAATAAGGTGTACATAGGATACCGACCTTACGTCACTCCGAAAGGTCTACAAGGTGTTTCCATGAGTCGAGCATGCATTATATATATGTATCTATTTTACTCTACCGAGCCACGCTATAGTCGGCCGGGTACGGCACCTATTGTGCAACCACTGATCGGTTGGGTTTTACCGAGCTCCACGTGGCCGGGATTCTACCGAGCCTTATAACGGCCGGGTACGTTTTTACCGAGCCTATTACGGGCGGGAACGATATGATGATGATGTTTCCCACAGAGGCGTATGTTTTAAAAGATTATGTATTTATACATATGTATCATGCATTTCATGTCAGTAGCCCTCAGAGCTACTCAGATGTTACAGGTTGTATATTCTCTATCCCTGCTTACATTACTGTTCGTATTTATGGTTCTCTTCCTTACATACTCAGTACTTTATTCATATTGACGTCCTTTTGTTTGTGGACGCTGTATGTCGTGCTGCAGGTCCTGATAGACAGGCAGGTGCAGCTCCCCCATCACAGTAGGTTGTCCAGTTCAGTGGTGATTAGTGAGATCCCTTCTCCGGACTTGCCTTGGTCTTGGTATGCATTTTTGTTATAAACATTATGGGTATGTCGGGGACCTATTCCGGCTATGTTGCAACATTTATGTTCCTTTAGAGGCTCATAGACAAGTGTCGACTCGTGTATAGTTTGGTATGCCTTGTCGGCTGGTTTTTGTTGTATAGTCTTTCATTTTAGCGTGGTAGCTTATACCATATGTATATAGTTTCTTGATTGTCTGGTCATCCCATGTTATGTAAGTTCATGCCATCATATTTTATTGTTGGTTGTCCATGATCCATGTCTACCATTTATATTGCTCTCGTCAGCCCTAAAAGATAATAAAGAAGGTTAGATAAAATGTACATTGGTGCTCGGCAAGTATGGTCAGGTGCTAGTCATGGTCCTCTAGTTTGGGCCGTGACAAACTTGGTATCAAAGCAAGTCTATCCTAGGGATTGTCTATGAGCCATGTCTAGTAGAGTCTTGATTATGGATGTGTAGCGCGCCATATTTATAATCAGGAGGCTACATGACATCTAGGGTTGTTACCTTCTTCCTGAATCTAGATCGTGCATAGAGCTGAGTCGTAAGTGTTCGCCTCTAATATTCACCTTGTTTTCTTTCAGCGATGCCTTCAACTAGGAAGCAAACAACTAGTAGACGGCTTGATACAGCTACGGGAGAGGGTACCAGTCAAGTGCCCCAAGCCAGAGCAGGCCAAAGTGAGGCTGAGAGTCAGATGCCGTCTCATACCTCATCTTCTCCGTCTCCTCCAGAGGATATTAGGAGGCACCCAGCACCTCCAGCTCCTCCGTCTGGCACTACAGACTAGGATACGCGGAGTGCTTTGTAGCTATTGACTAGCTTGGTAGTTGCTCAGGCTCAGAGGCAGAATACAGGTGCTGCTGATAAACCGGTTAGTACGAGAGTTCGTGATTTTATTAATTTAGACCCTCTAGTGTTTACCGGATCAGACCCCAAGGAGGATCCGCAGACTTTTATTGACCGGGTTCATCGTACACTACGGGTTATGCATGTTAGTGATACAGAGGCAGTAGAGTTGGCTTCTTATCGGCTACGGGATTTAGCGGTTCTCTGGTATGATAGTTGGGAGAGATCCAGGGGTCCGAATGCTCCTCTAGCTGTGTGGAAGGATTTTTCTGAGGCCTTTCTTCGTCACTATTTGCCAGTTGAGATATGACGAGCTAGAGGTGATAAGTTCTTGAACCTTAGACAAGGTAATATGAGTGTGCGAGAGTATAGTATGCAGTTTGATTATTTAGCAAGGTATGCTCCCCATATAGTGGCCGAGATGAGTGATAGGGTGCATTTGTTCGTGAACAGGTTGGGACCCCATCTGATAAATGAGTGTATGACATCCTCCTAGGTAGAAGGCATGGATATTTCCCGTATTCAAGCTTATGCCCAGACCCTAGAGGATTGTAAGCGCCAGCATAGGGCAGATAGGGAGCAGGATAGGGGCCAGCATAAGAGGGCGAGATTTGCAAGGTATTCTGATGACTTTAGAGGCAGCGCCAGGACCCAGTCTTCGAGGAGTTCGGTGCCATCTGTAGCTAGTGCTCCTCCATATTTTTAGAGGCCTCGATATGATCTATCCTATTCTGGTCCAGGTCAGAGTTCGCAGGCATCTGGATCGCAACATCACAGGGATACTAGTCAGATGAAATCCCTAACACCACGTTGTGATCAGTGCGGCAAGGCCCACTTTGGACTGTGCCGTTGAGGTTCTAATGCATGTTATTCTTGCTGACAGACTGGCCATATAATGCGGGATTGTCCTAACAGGGGAGGTGATGGTATGGCTCAGCCGACTAGATCTATGTCTGGTTCTTCCTCATCAGTTCGACCTCCAGCATGGGGCTTTCAGCAGTCGACAGGTCGTGGTAGAGGTAAAGGTGCAGGGCCGAGTTCGAGTGGTGCTCAAAATCGAACCTATGCTCTAGTAGGTCGACAGAATCTTGAGTCATCTCCAGATATTGTTACAGGTATATTTTCTGTGTTTTCTTATGATGTATATGCGTTGATTGATCCGGGATCTACATTATCATATGTTACACCCTTTGTGGCTAATAAGTTTGGCATTGAACCTGAATTGATAAGTAAACCCCTTGCGGTATCTACTCCAATAGGATATTCTTTGATTGCTATAAGGGTATATAGAGGTTGCACTATGATGATTTTTAGTCGTCAAACCTCGACAAATTTATTTGAGTTAGAAATGTTTGATTTTGATGTGATACTGGGAATGGACTGGTTGGCCTCATGCTATGCAAATGTTGACTGTCGTATGAAGATGGTTGGGTTTTAATTTCCTGGTGAACCCATCATTGAATGGAAGGGGAACATTGCTACAACGAAATGTATGTTTATTTCCTATCTTAAGGCAAGGAAAATGATCTCAAAAGGTTACATTTATCATCTTGTTCGCGTTAGGGATGCGGAGGCGAAGCTGTCTACTCTACAATCTATCCCCGTGGTCAATGAATTTCTAGATGTTTTCCCAAATGAACTCCCAGGCTTTCCTCCAGAAAGGGAGATTGAGTTTAGCATTGATGTGTTGCCTGACACTCAACCGATCTCTATCCCTCCATATAGAATGGCCCCGGCAGAGTTGCGAGAGTTGAAGGTGCAGTTAAAGGACTTGCTGGATAAGGGATTCATTAGGCCTAGCACTTCACCTTGGGGTGCGCCAGTCCTATTCGTGCGGAAGACAGATGTGTTATTACGGATGTGTATCGACTATCGGCAGTTGAATAAGTTTACTATAAAGAACAAGTCCCCACTTCCAAGAATTGACGACCTGTTTGACCAACTCCAAGGTGCCAAGTATTTCTCCAAGATTGACTTACGTTCAGGGTATCATCAGGTGAGGGTTAAGGAGAAGGATATTCCAAAGACGGCCTTTCGGACAAGATATGTGCACTTTGAGTTCTTGGTGATGTCGTTAGGGCTAACAAATGCCCCAGCACCTTTTATGGATCTCATGAATACTGTATTCAGGCCCTATCTTGATGTGTTTGTGATTGTATTCATTGATGACATTCTGGTGTATTCTCGTTCGGAGGACGAACATGCGGGCCACTTGCGAATAGTATTACAGATGCTTCAGGATTGTAAGTTATATGCTAAGCTCGCCAAATGTGAATTCTGGCTGAACTTAGTAGCATTCCTTGGCCATGTGATATTTGACGAGGGTATTAGTGTCGACACTCAGAAGATTGATGCAGTAAAGAATTGGCCGAGACCTACAACACCATCAAAAGTCCATAGCTTCCTGGGGATAGCAGGATATTATAGGCGGTTTGTTGAAGGGTTTTCCTCTATATCAGCACCATTGACTAAGTAAACACAGAAAGCTACCAAGTTCCAGTGGTCTAACACTTGTGAAGGTAGTTTTCAGGAGCTGAAGGATCGATTGACATATGCACCGGTGTTCACTCTCCCTGAAGGAACAGAAGGATATGTGGTATATTATGATGCCTCGGGTATAGGTTTGGGGTGCGTGTTGATGCAGCATGGGAAGGTGATTTCATATGCATTAAGACAATTGAAGAAGCATGAAAAGAATTATCCAACCCATGATTTGGAATTGGCTGCAGTAATATATGCTTTGAAGATATGGCGGCACTACTTATACGGCGTCTATGTTGACATCTACACAGATCACAAGAGTCTACAATACATCTTCAAGTAGAAAAAGTTGAATTTGAGGCAGCGTAGGTGGCTTGAATTACTGAAAGACTACGACGTCGAGATATTGTATCATCCCGGTAAAGCCAATGTTGTGGAAGATGCTCTCAGCCGTAAGTCAATGGGAAGCTTAGTACATATTGATGCAGGAAGATGGGGGTTGACTAAAGAGCTTCATCAGCTAGCGAATATGAGAATCAGATTGTTAGACTCAAATGACGGAAGTGCTACTGTACAGAATACATCAGAATCATCTTTGGTAGCCGTGGTAAAAGCACGACAATATGAATATCCTATCTTACTACGATTGAGAGAGAACATTTAGCAGTGTAAAATTACAGCTTTTGAGATTGGAGGAGATGGGGCACTGAGATACCAGGGTCGATTATGTGTGCCGAATGTGGAAGGGTTGCGAGAAAAGATTATGAATGAAATTCATCAATCCCGATATTCCATCCATCCTAGCTCAACAAAGATGTATCATGATATCAAGGAGCAGTATTGGTAGGATAACATGAAAAAGTCTATTGCAGAATTTGTAGGCCAGTGTCCCAATTGTCAACAAGTAAAGATACAACATTAGAAACCCGGTGGATTGCTTCAGAATATAGAGATTCCGACCTGGAAATGGGAGGTGATTAATATGGACTTCGTTATTGGATTACCTCGATCTTATCATTAGTTTGACTCTATCTGGGTGATAGTTGATCGACTTACAAAATGTGCCCATTTTTTGCCAGTTAAGACAAATTACTCGGTTGAAGATTATGCGAAGTTGTATATCAAGGAGATTGTTAGGATTTATGGTGTGACGGTATCTATTATATCAGATCGAGGAGCTCAATTTACGGGTAACTTTTGGAAGTCTTTTCAGAAAGGTTTAGGCACACAGGTGAATCTCAGCACTGCATTTCATCCGCAGACTGACGGACAGGCTGAACGTACCATTCAGACATTGGAAGATATGCTACGATCATGTGTTCTATATTTTAAGGGAAATTGGGATGACCATCTTCCACTCATAGAATTTTCCTACAATAATATCTACCATTCCAGTATTAAAATGGCCCCATATGAGGCACTATATGGGAGGAGATGTAGATCACCAGTTGGATAGTTCGAAGTCGGTGAAACAGAATTATATGGGCCAGATTTGATTCACCAAGCCATTGAGAAGGTGAAAGTGATACAGGAACTATTGAGGACGGCACAAAGCAGGCAAAAGTCTTATTCCGATGTCCGACGTCGTGATCTAGAGTTTGAGGTTGGTGATTGGGTTTTCCTGAGGATCTCACCAATGAAGGGTGTTATGCGTTTTGGGAAGAAAGGTAAGCTGAGTCCAAGGTATATCGGTCCGTATAAAATTCTTCAACGAATTGGACAAGTTGCTTATGAGTTAGAATTGCCATCCGAATTAGAATTTGTCCACCCGATATTCCATGTATCTATGTTGAGAAAATGTATTGAAGACCCTTCTCGAGTTGTCCCTATCAAAGATGTTCAAGTTACAGAGGAGCTACCATATGAAGAAATGTCAGTGGCTATATTAGATCAACAAGTCCGCAAGCTGAGAACATAAGATGTAGCTTCCGTCAAATTATTGTGGAGGAACAAGAATATGAAAGAAATAACATGGGAAGCGGAAGAAGAGATGAAGTCTAAATAGCCTTACCTATTCTAGAATGATGATAACAAGTATGTTGGTGGAACGCAAGATACATTGTGAAGGTAAAACGGCTTTATGAGGTAAGCAATAACTTGAGAACACTCTTCCTTAATACAAAATGGTGATATGTAAATAATATCCATGTCTATAATGCTTTGTGTAGCCTTGTGAGGCCATACTTTGAGCTTCACTGCTTGCAAATTTTGCTAGTGACCATTTTATAGGGGAAAATTGACCAAAAATTTCCGCTGGAATCCACGATGATTTGGACTCCCCATAAACCCTTACATTCGAGGACGAATGTTCCTAAGGGGGGAGGGTGTTACAACCCATATCCACACACGTTAGTTCATGCCGTATGTTAGTTAACACAAATCCAAGAAGGAATTATCCTTGAGATGATAAGAAGTTAATCCGATTGATCTTAAGTGATACAAGGGTGCATAAAGGTGATTAACAAGTATTAGAAGTTAAACGAATCAAGGATGCTGTAACTCGTACTTTTGGGTAAGCCTATAAATACTTAATATAATCAGGAGGTCATGTTTTAATGTATTTGAATCATATAATATCCGTATCATAAGTCATGAAGTCAAACGAGTTATGAAACAAAAGTCGACAAAAGTTGTCGCAACTTAGGTTCATAGTTTTACTTAAACTTTAGGTCAAATGTTACTAAGCTTTTCTCCAAATTTACTTAGAATTTTGGAGTGATCTAAACACAAAATTGAATATCTATGAGTCTAGTTTCTAACACATTAAACCGTTCGTCGATACAATCTCGGAGTACAGAGATATTCGCATTTTCGCGAGACTGCGCCAAGTACCTCTCTATGTGGCCCACTTAGGCGGTTTAAGACATTTGGATCTATATAGGACGCCTCCAACCTGTTTTAAGTCATTTATTTTCACTATATTCAGACCTTAGAACCCTAAAAACAATCAAGGTTCTCTCAAGGTTCAAGACCCAAACAAAGGGCAAACAACATAAATCAAGTGTCGGGAATCACGTGGCGCTAGTAAGTCTCTTGTTCTTCTTGTTGTTGCTCATTTTTGTGTTGTTACAGCTCGTGTGGGGGTTGTTTTAAAGGGTTTATGTTCTGTAAATACTCCCTCGAGTTCTTAATATCAACCCTAGGTGATTTCAATCCTTCTAAAGTGATTCTAGTGCCGAAAAAATACTAATTAATTGCTAGCTTCGCTTCCTTGTTGTTGTGGCAGAATTGGAGGCATATTTCGTGGAGAATTAAGGTCAAATGGGAGTTGTTCTTTCTGTATTAAGGTAATTAACCTCTTAATCTGTATGTATTTAAGATTATCCAAGTTGCGGCTAAGTCATTGAAGCTAGAACTTGTGAAATATATATCGAAAGGCTTGGTAGTAATGTTATCGGTTGGTAGACTGTTTTGGGATGTTCAATATGATTAACATTGATGTTGTTTGGGCTGTTTGGAGATTGTTTTCACATGTGGGAATTCATATAAATAAGGGAGGTGTTGTCTGTTTTGTCACACCTCCCTTTTTACTACCCCACATACGTATAAATATATGTGTGCCTGAATAGAGGCTTTTGTACCGATCGGTTTGGAAAGATACGTAGGGTATACCTCGATGTTCAAATACCCGAGACGGATATAATAACAAAGACGAAGGAGTTTTTCCACTTAAAGGACAATCGGTTCGGGATTTTTGTTTAATTATCAGAGTCACCACTTGAGAAGATAATGGTGTCCCAAGTTACCGGTTAATCCCGAATCCGAGGAAATTGACTCTTTTATTAAAGTCTGCAAAACAAAGATCGGGATAAGGAACTCTGTTAACCCGGGAGAAGGTGTTAGGCACTCCCGGATTCCGTGGTTTTAGCACGGTCACTCAATCATCGTTCTTGATTCTTGTTTGACTTTATTACAGATTTTAACAATACGTATGTGCTTTTACTTTAATATTTTATAGAATTACGACATCGCGAAAATGCACCTCGAGTCACACCGTAACCAGTACGCATGTGACTTTTGGTACATCTCGGCTTTGCCGGGATTTAAGATTTGAGTTGCACCAAGTGCACACTCGTTCATAGGGAAAGTATATTAAATCGTGCCCTAAAAGGTCTATCGGCTTTTAATTGTTTTGGGTGAGGCTATGGAGTTTGCTAGTAGCCTTCCCGGGTCTATTAAATAGATTATTTCATTATTAAAGGGGGGCCCGCTATTTTAGTAATGAAATAGATTATTTCATTACGCCTGTGACTTTTGGTACATCTCGGCTTTGCCGGGATTTAAGATTTGAGTTGCACCAAGTGCACACTCATTCATAGGGAAAGTATATTAAATCGTGCCCTAAAAAGTCTATCGGCTTTTAATTGTTTTGGGTGAGGCTATGGAGTTTGCTAGTAGCCTTCCCGGGTCTATTAAATAGATTATTTCATTACTAAAGGGGGGCCCGCTATTTTAGTGTTGTGCGATGCTCGCCCCAATTACATTTTTTTAAGGTCCAACCCTATTGTTTAACTATACTTTTCTACATATGTTTCTCCCTTAGCCAATTTTGTTACCAAACATTCCAGGCCCGTCAATTTTGTTGTTATTGGGCCTAGATCTCCGGAGTGATCTTCAATACATTATAAGCATGTCCAGGTCATTAGAAAACCAGACCTGACCTGGGCTTTCAATTGTTAGCCCAGCAGTCGTATGAACATGGTCCAGGCCCACGCCACTAGTCAGGCCCAGACCAAATAGGAATAATAATGATACAAGTAAACGACTGAAGACAAGCATACACATTGGGAATTAACACAGAAATCAAATTACACTTTTATTTATCAATAAAGAAAATCAGTACACTAATTATCAACATTAATCATGAGTCAACTATCTACCGTATACAAGACTTGAATTAAAAGACTATCTCTAATTCTTGACCTTTACTAATGAGTTTACACTAACCCCTGAGTTATTTACATTGTTGAAAAATTTAAGCAAAATGGTTCAATTATACGTAAGGCTGAAGAACAGTTAAACTAATTACCTTGGGATCATCTAAGACTAAGGTGTTTTATACACAGTTGAGATTATACCACTGGTTCCATTATGAACTAAACCTCTTATCATCACAAATCTGGTTCTAATTAAACTGTTTCATTTTCTAGTTATTTCCTCTTTTAAAAAACTTACTCAGATCTGAGCCTTGGTTTATAAGTAAACTAGCCACACGAGCATGGTTTAAACAGCCTAAACATTCATCGATATAACTCGAATATCTACATCTAAATGGCTCAAAGACTTTAGCATAATTTAACTACTGATTTTACTGTAGCTTAGCTCATTACAAAGTCATTAAACTCCCATTATGAATGAATTACGGCTTGATCTATCCTTTTTCCTTTTCAGATCTTACTTGTGTTTAAGTGTAGATTCACGAAGTGTGATTAGCTATGTGGTTTACGAAACTACTGTGAATGAGTGATTAGCGATTTGAAATTATGATTAGTTTACTTATATTTTAGGGTTTACCTATTTAAACTAGACGAGATATACTAGCTACAATACACTACCCACTATTATACTATTACAATGTTTTTGTTTGTTTTTCTGCTACTACACTCTATATTGCCACTACAGATCTAAGATTAAACAGCTAATGAAAGAATGATTACAAAATGCAAAATATCAAATGAATTCTAAATCTAGAGCTCCATTTCATTCAACAAGTCATTACAGCTTCATTTTGGACAGAAGAGTACCTGGATCAACAAGTAGAAAAGCCAATGAGTTCTAAGGGGTAAGCAATAAGAACAGCAATAGACTCAGGCAGCAATGCAACAGTGGGAGCTTGAATATTAGCAAACAAAAACCGCAGCAACAGCACACAGAAATCCAAACGAAGCTTGATCAGAAAAATCCACACAAATAAGCCTAAACCGTGACTAGCTATTAATATGTTTTTCTCTGAACTTTTCTTATCAAAAGTCAGCCCTTAATTCACTCTTTTTAGTGGTATTTATAGTTGTGAAAAGGGATGATGACTTGGGGAGAAAGAATGGGACTAAATCCCACTTCTCCCCCTCTTAAAATTATTAAACTTACACTTAGACCCCTATTTCAGTTATCAAATCTCTTCCAGCATGTGCTGGAAGGTTCTAAAAGATTCCTTTTGAGGCTTTTTACCAAGGTATCCCTAAGGGTTAACGATTTTTACAGATTTCCCTTTTTAGGGAGACCATTATACCCTTAAACTTCTGTAAAATTGCAGAAATCAGGGGTACAAATGACTCCCTTAACCCTATATGTTCAATACAATTCACCATTTTACCTTTTTGGCTTCCTTTTATGCCCCTAGTGGTTTGGCTGTTTTACCCAACCTACCCAGGTCAGGTATTCAGCACTTTAAGACTTATTTAACTAATGGTCAGTCCTTGCATTGGTATTTAAAGACTGGCCAGTTCTACTATTTAAAACTTAGCCTCTTTTTGTTTCATTTTCAGTTAATTAACCCTTTATTTCAATTTTAAAACTAATTGCGGGACTAGCCTGCTTTATTATTGTATTTAAACTATTTAATTTTTAGCCAGTCTCAAGTTGAGACTTGACTTGGGTAATTGAGCCCATTTGTTGAACACAGTTGGGCCCAAAGCCTTTGCAGGCTTAGCCACTTGTGGTTCAGGGCTCAAAATGAGCCCTGGCAAGTCTGAACTTGCAGACTTTAGCCAATCTTTTGCATAACTAGCCTTTTTACTGAACACAGGCTGGGCTAAGGTCTTTGCAGACCTAGCCACCTGAGATTCAGGGCTCAAATGAGCCTTGGTGAGTCTGCATTTGCAGACTCAACCAATTTATTGCACAACTAGCCTTTTTAAGGTGGGCCAGTGTGCTTGGACCTTGTAGAGTTGGTCAATTTGCAAAATTGACCACTCTTTGGTCACTTATTATCTTATAACCTATGTTGTTCAGTTTTCAGTCTTAAACCTATTTCAAAACTAGCCATTTCTAGGGAACTTAGCACTAACAGCTATAACCAATCCCCTAAAGTTAATGAATATTAATCATATACTTATACTAACAAGAACTACTAAGAACTCAATCATTTTCAACATGTATTGGACACATAGCCACATAAGATCAAACAAAATGCATCAATCAACCAAAACTCAGAAAGGAAAATTTGATATGGTTGAATCTTAGTTAATCAATTCACATTACCCAATTTCATGTGACAAAGTGTCAATCAATGTCAACTTAGACTTAGTTACAAGCAGTTTACGTTAGATAATACATTGAAAAACTTAAAAACTTTAATGGTTCATGGCACAGACACACACAGAAGAATGGCTCACAAAAAATCAGAGAATCTATAAGAATGATATCACTTAAACCCACTAAATCAAGCCATTTTCCGTACAAGTTATGACAGACAAGATGAAGTATGTAAAACAGAAGGACATTGAGAAGATAATGAAGAAAGAATCATTAAAATGCATGTGAAAGGCCATTGAGGGTGTTATTAGAGTAAAAGCCCTTAAGTAGGTATGAGAATCAAACGGCTAACCTTAGAGTTAAACTAAGAAGATGAAGAGAATCAGAAGAGAAGAATTGTTCAACTACTGAGAGTTAACAAAGATGAACTAATATAGAATGATAGTCTAAAAACTTATTAGAACTAAAATCAAACATGTGAAAACAATATCAAAGACCAACAAGGTGAAAAGGCCTAATATTAACAGAGGAAAAGACAAAGAAAAGGAAAGATATTCAAGTCAAACTCTCAAATCAGAACAACAATCCAAACAGACGAGATAATCCTAGTAAAAAGAAAAGATGAATAGCCATGACTAAGCAACTAATCATGCGAAGAGTCATAAAAGAGATGAACAGTCATGCTGTTGAAACAAATCAGAAGCCACAAACCAAGAAGACGAAGAAAAGATAGATCTTTGAATTTAGAAGAAAAAGAACATGATACAGAACAGAAGGACCAAGTCAAAACAAGAAAACCAACAAGATGAACAAAACCCTAATACTAATAGGCTCGTTGAATCAGAGAAACAAAGCATAAAAATAACGAACAGAAAACCCTAGTACTAACAGGCTCTTCGAATCAAAGAAACAAATAACACAGAAAGAGATATAGAAGATGAGCAAGTTAAGAAACCCTACTACTAATAGACGAAGCACAGGATTTCAAGATCTAAAGAAAAGAGAACAGATAGAAATACTGAGACAAAAATGAGAGAAAGCAAGAAAAAACATAAACATGAACAACAAGACAAAAGATAAAGCACAGAAGGAAGGGGGTACTTAGCTTAGCAAGGACTGTCCCCTGAGCTTTCCCCTCTCACTTATCTCGCTCTTTTCAGTCTCCCAGACTCTTTGTTTCTTTCTTTAATTTTTCTCTCTTTTTCTTTCTGGTTTTTCTTTTAGACTTCAAGGTGAAGTCTTTTTTGAGTTTTGTTTGGAGTGGGGTGTTTGGGGAGGGTAAAAGGTTGGATCTTTGAAGGGTTTGAGTTTTTTGAGTCGCCGGAGTTAGGGTTCCGGCAACTTTATTTGGGATATTCGAAGAGCTCCAGGGAGATTCGAGGGAGGTGAGTGGTATGGTTGGGTAGATCGGACCACGACGGTCCTTTTGGCATTGGTTTGAAGAAGAGATTCGTTGTTTGGTGGTCACCGGATGTAGGTTCCGGTGACCGGCTTATCAAGAATGGGGTTCTATTTTAGGGTTTGATGGTCGTTTGAGGTGGAGAAGAAGAAGAAGATGGAGGAGGGGTGAGAGGATGGCCGGAGACCATCGTGGGAGGTGGTGGCCTCCATGGCCGGCTAGGGTTAAGCAGATGATGAGGATGAAGACGGAGAAGAAGAGAGGCGGGAGAGAAGGGCGGCTAGGGTTGGGGCTTCTAGAAAATGGTCGTCTCCAAGTGGCAAAAGCCTTTTATAGGCAAGGGGGTTGAGGAAATCTGGACCGTTGATCTGATGAAGATCAACGGTCATTAGTGGCGTTACTTAAACATTCGATCGCTAATGAGACCAAAGGTCTCTTCCGTTAGATCATTCCGCACGAATGGCTCAGATTAATCCTCACATCCCAATTAATTAAATAATTCTGCTAATTATTCCAATCGTTGGATTTCAACCTGATGGACGGCTGAGATTGAGTCTCATATCTCTTTTAATCAAATAACTTCGGATTGATTCTCAACCGTTAGATTAAACCTGATGAACGACTGAGATCAAATCCCTTGGTGGCCTGGACCGGATCTCTTGGCCTAATGTGTTTGGGCCAATCAATTCAATTCCTTTTGGCCCAAAACAATTATACCTAATGTATTTTTTTGTATTTTCTGATTGTTTAAATTATTTTTATCTACTTTCTTTTGTATTTTTTTCTTTTCTTTTGTATTATTTAAATTATTCAATTCCCTACTTACACTAATTTTCTAATATTTTTTGGCAATTTTCTACTATTTGTTCCCTAATTTCCGCTATTAATGCTCTTTTTCTTGATTTTCTTTTAACGACTTAATTCAAAATGCATGTATTGAACCTATTTTTGATTTTTTCAAATTTTAATTATTTAAACACATAAAATGCATTCAATTTCAAAAAAGACTTGCAATTACACTCAAAAATATTATTTTATTTTAATTTTGGAACCTTGTCTACCTAGTGCAAAAATCATGTGCTCACATGTTTCATCACAAAATAGGTTGTGGTTGGTACACAATAGTTGCGACGCTTAAACGTTAACGATAGTGTCATTTCTCCTATTGTAGACTAAGGAGTCATGACGTTTGCATAGCTTGAGGTTGGGACAGTATATACAAGGTATGTGAGGCTATCCCTTTCCTTCTTTTGCATGACTCCGATTGTACATAATGTAATGAACGAGCTTCCAAAGATACTCTACTCTTAGAAGCTAGCAGTACTAACATTGTTTCCCCTCTTATGGAACGATTGATGTTGATGTTGCTTCTCTTATTCTAATGTTATCAATCTTGTTGGTACTTCCTGATTCCTATAAGGTTCATAGTGAAGAGTTAGTCCTAATAAAGTGTACATAGGATACCGACCTTACGTCACTCCGAAAGGTCTACAAGGTGTTTCCATGAGTCGAGCATGCATTATATATATATATATATATATATATATATATATATATTTTACTCTATATATATATGTGTGTGTGTGTGTGTGTATGTGTGTGTATCTATTTTACTCTACCGATCCGCGCTATAGTCGACCGGGTACGGCACCTATTGTGCAACCACTAATCGGTTGGGTTTTACCGAGCTCTACGTGGCCGGGTACGATTCTACCGAGCCTTATAATGGCCGGGTATGTTTTTATCGAGCCTATTACGGCCGGGTACGATATGATGATGATGATGCCCACAGAGGCGTATGTTTTAAAAGATTATGTATTTATACATATGTATCATGCATTTCATGTTAGTAGCCCTCAGAGGTACTCAGATGTTACAGGTTGTATATTCTCTATCCCTGCTTACATTACTAGTCGTATTTATGGTTCTCTGCCTTACATACTCGGTACTTTATTCGTACTGACGTCCTTTTGTTTGTGGACGCTGCATGTCGTGCTGCAGGTCCTGATAGACAGGCAGGTGCAGCTCCCCCATCACAGTAGGTTGTCCAGTTAAGCGGTGATTGGCGAGATCCCTTCTCCGGACTTGCCTTGGTCCTGGTATGCATTTTTGTTATAGACATTATGGGTATGTTGGGCCCCTATTCCGGCTATGTTGCAGCACTTATGTTCCTTTAGAGGCTCATAGACAAGTGTCGACTCATGTATAGTTTGGTATGCTTTGTCGGCTAGTTTTTGTTGTATAGTCTTTCATTTAAGCGTGGTAGCTTGTACCATATGTATATAGTTTCTTGATTGTCCGGTCATCCCATGTTATGTAGGTTCATGCCATCATATTTTATTGTTGGTTGTCCATGATCCATGTCTACCATTTATATTGCTCTCGTCAGCCCTAAAAGATAATAAAGAAGGTTAGATAAAATTTACGTTGGTGCTCGGCAAGTATGGTCGGGTGCTAGTCATGGTCCTCCAGTTTGGGTCATGACAAACTTGGTATCATAGCAAGTCTGTCCTAGGGATTGTCTATGAGCCATTTCTAGTCGAGTCTTGATTATAGATGTGTAGCGCGCCACATTTATATTCAGGAGGCTACATGACATCTAGGGTTGTTACCTTCTTCCTGAATCTAGATCGTGCATAGAGTTGAGTCGTAAGTGTTCGTCTCTAATATTCACCTTGTTTTCTTTCAGCGATGCCTTCGACTAGGAAGAAAACAACTAGTAGACGGCTTGATACAACTGCGGGAGGGGGTACCAGTCAGGTGCCCCAAGCCAGAGCAGGCCAAAGTGAGGCTCAGAGTGAGATGTCGTCTCATACCTCATCTACTCCGTCTCCTCCAGAGGATATTAGGAGGCACCCAGCACCTCCAGCTCCTCCGTCTGGCACTACAGACCAGGATATGCGGAGTGCTTTGCAGTTATTGACTAGCTTGGTAGCCGCTCAGGCTCAGAGGCAGAATACAGGTGCTGCTGATAAACCAGTTAGTACAAGAGTTCGTGATTTTATTAATTTAGACCCTCCAGTGTTTACCGGATCAGACCCCAAGGAGGATCCGCAGACTTTTATTGACCAGGCTCATCGTACACTACAGGTTATGCATGTTAGTGATACAGAGGCAGTAGAGTTGGCTTCTTATCGGCTACGGGATCTAGCGGTTCTCTGGTATGATAGTTGGGAGAGATCCAGGGGTCCGAACGCTCCTCCAGCTGTGTGGAAGGATTTTTCTGAGGCCTTTCTTCGTTACTATTTTCCAGTTGAGATACGACGAGCTAGAGCTGATAAGTTCTTGAACCTTAGACAAGGTAATATGAGTGTGCGAGAGTATAGTATGAAGTTTGATTCTTTAGCAAGGTATGCTCCCCATATGGTGGCCGATATGAGTGATAGGGTGCATTTGTTCGTGAACGGATTGGGACCCCATCTGATAAATGAGTCTATGACAGCTTCCTTAGTAGAAAGCATGGATATTTCTCGTATTCAAGCTTATACCCAAGCCCTAGAGGATCGTAAGCGCCAGCAGAGGGCAGATAGGGAGAAGGATAGGGGCCAGCATAAGAGGGCGAGATTTGCAAGGTATTCTGATGACTTCAAAGGCAGCGCCAGGCCCCAGTCTTCGAGGAGTTCGGCGCCATCTATAGCTAGTGCTCCTCCACAGTTTCAAAAGCCTCGATATGATCGATCCTATTCTGGTCCAGGTCAGAGTTCGCAGGTATCTGGATCGCAACATCACAGGGATACTAGTCAGACGAAACCCCCAACACCACGTTGTGATCAGTGCGGCAAGGCCCACTTTGGACTGTGCCGTCGAGGTTCTGATGCGTGTTATTCTTGCGGACAACCTGGCCATATGATGCGGGATTGTCCTAACAGGGGAGGTGATGGTATGGCTCAGCCGACTAGATCTGTGTCTGGTTCTTCCTCATCAGTTCGACCTCCAGCACGGGGTTTTCAGCAGTCGACAGGTCGTGGTAGAGGTAGAGGTGCAGGGCCGAGTTCGAGTGGTGATCAAAATCGAACCTATGCTCTAGTAGGTCGACAGGATCTCGAGTCGTCTCCAGATATTATTACAGTTATATTGTCTGTGTTTTCTTATGATGTATATGCGTTGATTGATCTGGGATCTACATTATCATATGTCACACCCTTTGTGGCTAATAAGTTTGGCATTGAACCTGAATTCATAAGTAAACCCCTTGTGGTATCTACTCTAATAGGAGATTCTGTGATTGCTAGAAGGGTATATAGAGGTTGCATTGTGATGATTTGTAGTCGTCAAACCTCGGCAAATTTATTTGAGTTAGAAATGGTTGATTTTGATGTGATACTGGGAATGGACTGGTTGGCCTCATGCTATGCAAATGTTGACTGTCGTATGAAGATGGTTAGGTTTCAATTTCCTAGTGAACCCGTCATTGAATGGAAGGGGAACATTGCTACATCGAAAGGTAGGTTTATTTCCTATCTTAAGGCAAGGAAAATGGTCTCAAAAGGTTGCATTTATCATCTTGTTCGCGTTAGGGATGCGGAGGCGAAGCTGCCTACTCTACAATCTATCCCGTGGTGAATGAATTTCCAGATGTTTTCCCAAATGAACTCCCTAGCCTTCCTCTAGAAAGGGAGATTGAGTTCAACATTGATGTGTTGCCTGACACTCAACCGATCTCTATCCCTCCATATAGAATGGCCCCGACAGAGTTGCGAGAGTTGAAGGCGCAGTTAAAGGACTTTCTGGATAAGGGCTTCATTAGGCCTAGCACTTCACCTTGGGGTGTGCCAGTCCTATTCGTGCGGAAGATAGATGGGTTATTACGGATGTGTATCGACTATCGGCAGTTGAATAAGTTTACTATAAAGAACAAGTATCCACTTCCAAGAATTGACGACCAGTTTGACCAACTCCAGGGTGCCAAGTATTTCTCCAAGATTGACTTACGTTCAGAGTATCATCAGGTGAGGGTTAAGGAGAAGGATATTCCAAAGATGGCCTTTCGGACAAGATATGGGCACTTTGAGTTCTTGGTGATGTCGTTCGGGCTAACAAATGCCCCAGCAGCTTTTATGGATCTCATGAATACTGTATTTAGGCCCTATCTTGATGTGTTCGTGATTGTATTCATTGATGACATTCTGGTGTATTCTCGTTCGGATGAGGAACGGGCGGGCCACTTGCGGATAGTATTACAGATGCTTCAGGGATCGTAAGTTATATGCTAAGCTCGCCAAATGTGAATTCTGGCTGAACTCGGTAGCATTCCTTGGCCATGTGATATTTGACGAGGGTATTAGTGTCGACACCCAGAAGATTGATGCAGTAAAGAATTGGCCGAGACCTACAACACCATCAGAAGTCCGTAGCTTCCTGGGGCTAGCAGGATATTATAGGCGGTTTGTAGAAGGGTTTTCCTCTATATCAGCACCATTGACTATGTTAACACAGAAAGCTACCAAGTTCTAGTGGTCTAACACTTGTGAACGTAGTTTTCAGGAGCTGAAGGATTGATTGACATCTGCGCCGGTGCTCACTCTCCCTGAAGGAACAGAAGGATATGTGGTATATTGTGATGCCTCAGGTATAGGTTTGGGGTGCGTGTTGATGCAGCATGGGAAGGTGATTTCATATGCATCAAGACAATTGAAGAAGCATGAAAAGAATTATCCAACCCATGATTTGGAATTGGCTGCAGTAATATATGCTTTAAAAATATGGCGGCACTACTTATACGACGTCTATGTTGACATCTACACAGATCACAAGATTCTGCAATACATCTTCAAGCAGAAAGAGTTGAATTTGAGGTAGCGTAAGTGGCTTGAATTACTGGAATACTATAACGCCGAGATATTGTATCATCCCGGTAAAGCCAATGTTGTGGCAGATGCTCTCACCCGTAAGTCAATGGGAAGCTTAGTACATATTGATGCAGGTAGATGGGGGTTGACTAAAGAGCTTCATCAGCTAGCCAATATGAGAATCAGATTGTTAGACTCTGATGACGGAAGTGTTACTGTACTGAATACATCAGAATCCTCTTAGGTAGCCGAGGTAAAAGCACGGCAATATGAAGATCCTATCTTACTACGATTGAGAGAGAACATTCAGCAGTGTAAAATTATGGCTTCTGAGATCGGAGGAGATGGGGCACTGAGATACCAGGGCCGATTATGTGTGCCGAATGTGGCAGGTTTGCAAGAAAAGATTATGAATGAAATTCATCAATCCCGATATTCCATCCATCCTGGCTCAACAAAGATGTATCATGATGTCAAGGAACAGTATTGGTGGGATAACATGAAAACGTCTATTGCAGAATTTGTAGCCTAGTGTCCCAATTGTCAACAAGTAAAGATAGAATATCATAAACCCGGTGGATTGCTTCAGAATAGAGAGATTCCGACCTGGAAATGGAGGTGATTAATATGGACATCGTTATTGGATTACCTCGATCTTATCATAAGTTTGACTCTATCTGAGTGATAGTTGATCGACTTACAAAATGTGCTCATTTTCTTCCAGTTAAGACAACTTACTCGGCTAAAGATTATGCGAAGTTGTATATCAAGGAGATTGTTAGGCTTCATGGTGTGCCAATATCTATTATATCAGATTGAGGAGCTCAATTTACGGCTAACTTTTGGAGGTCTTTTCAGAAAGGTTTAGGCACACAGGTGAATCTCAGCACTGCATTTCATCCGCAGACTGATGGACAGGCTGAACGTACCATTTAGACATTGGAAGATATGTTACAAGCATGTGTTCTAGATTTTAAGGGAAATTGGGATGACCATCTTCCACTCATAGAATTTGCCTACAATAATAACTACCATTCCAATATTAAAATAGCCCCATATAAGGCACTATATGGGAGGAGATGTAGATCACCAGTTGGATGGTTCGAAGTCGGCGAAACAGAATTATATGGGCCAGATTTGATTCACCAAGCCATTGAGAAGGTGAAAGTGATACAAGAACGATTGAGGACGGCACAAAGCAGGCAAAAGTCTTATTCTGATGTCCGACGTCGTGATCTAGAGTTTGAGGTTGGTGATTGGGTTTTCCTGAGGATCTCACCAATAAAGGGTGTTATGCATTTTGGGAAGAAAGGTAAGCTGAGTCCAAGGTATATCGGTCCGTATAAAATTCTTCAACGAACTGGACAAGTTGCTTATGAGTTAGAATTGCCATCCGAATTAGAATTTGTCCACACGGTATTCCATGTATCTATGTTGAGAAAATGTATTGGAGACCCTTCTCGAGTTGTCCCTATCAAATATGTTCAAGTTATATAGGATCTATCATATGAAGAAGTGCCAGTGGCTATATTAGATCGACAAGTCCGCAAGCTGAGAACAAAAAATGTAGCTTCCGTCAAAGTATTGTGGAGGAACAAGAATATGAAAGAAATGACATGGGAAGCGGAAGAAGAGATGAAGTCTAAATACCCTTACCTATTCCAGAATGATGATAACAAGGATGTTGGTGGAACACAAGATACATTGTAAAGGTGAAACGGCTTTATGAGGTAAGCAATAACTTGAGAACACTCTTCCTTAATACAAAATGGTGATATGTAAATAATGTCCATGTCTATAATGCTTTGTGTAGCCTTGTGAGGCCATAATTTGAGCTTAACTGCTTGCAAATTTTGCTAGTGACCATTTTATAGGGGAAAATTGACCAAAAATTTCCGATGGAATCCACGATGATTTGGACTCCCCATAAACCCTTACATTCGAGGACGAATGTTCCTAAGGGGGGAGGGTGTTACAACCTATATCCACACACTTTAGTTCATGCCATATGTTAGTTAACACAAATCCAAGAAGGAATTATCCTTGAGATGATAAGAAGTTAATCTGATTGATCTTAAGTGATACAAGGTTGCATAAGGGTGATTAACAAGTATTAGAAGTTAAACGAATCAAGGATGTTGTAACTCGTACTTTTGGGTAAACCTATAGATTCTTAATATATTCAGGAGGTCATGTTTTAAGGTATTTGAATCATATAATATCCGTATCATAAGTCTTGAAGTCAAACGAGTTATGAAACAAAAGTCGACAAACGTTGTCGCAACTTAGGTTCATAGTTTTACTTAAACTTTAGGTCAAATGTTACTAAGATTTTCTCCAAATTTACTTAGAATTTTGGAGTGATCTAATCACAAAATCGAATATCTATGAGTCTAGTTTCTAACGCATTAAACCGTTCATCGATACAATCTCGGAGTAGAGAGATATTCGCATTTTCGCGAGACTGCGCCAAGCACCTCTCTATGGGGCCCACTTAGGCGGTTTAAGACATTTGGATCTCTATAGGACGCCTCCAACCCGTTTTAAGTCATTTATTTTCACTATATTCAGACCTTAGAACCCTAATAACACCCTCTCAAGGTTCTCTCAAGGTTCAATACCCAAACAAAGGGCAAACAACACAAATCAAGTGTCGGGAATCACGTGGCGCTAGTAAGTCTCTTGTTCTTCTTGTTGTTGCTCATTTTTGTGTTGTTACAGCTCGTGTGGGGGGTTTTTTTAAACGGTTTATGTTCCATAAATACTCCCTCGGGTTCTTAATATCAACCCTAGGTGATTTCCAGCCTTCTAAAGTGATTCTAGTGCCGAAAAAATACTAATTGATTGCTAGCTTCGCTTCCTTGTTGTTGTCGCAGAATTGAGGAATATTTCGTCGAGAATTAAGGTCAAATTGGAGTTGTTCTTTCTGTATTAAGGTAATGAACCTCTTAATCTATATGTATTTAAGATTATCCAAGTTGCGGCTAAGTCATTGAAGCTAGAACTTGTGAAATATATATCGAAAGGCTTGGTAGTAATGTTATCGGTTGGTGGACTGTTTTGGGATGTTCAATATGATTAACATTGATGTTGTTTGGGCTGTTTGGTGATTGTTTTCACATGTGGGAATTCATATAAATAGGGGAGGTGTTGTCCGTTTCATCACAAAATAGGTTGTGTTTGGTACATAATAGTTGTGACGCTTAAACGTTAACGATAGTGTCATTTCTCCTATTGTAGACTAAGGAGTCGTGACGTTTGCATAGCTTGAGGTGGCAGTATATACAAGGTATCTGAGGGTATCCCTTTCCTTCTTTTGCATGATTCCGATTGTACATAATGTAATGAACGATCTTCCAAAGATACTCTACTCTTAGAAGCTAGCAGTACTTACATTGTCTCCCCTCTTATGGAACGATTGATGTTGATATTGCTTCTCTTATTCTTATGTTATCAATCTTGTTGGTACTTCCTGATTCCTATAAGGTTCATAGTGAAGAGTTAGTCCTAATAAGAGGTATATAGGATACCGACCTTACGTCACTCCGAAAGGTCTACAAGGTGTTTCCATGAGTCGAGCATGCATTATATATATGTATCTATTTTACTCTATCGAGTCGCGCTATAGTCGACCGGGTACGTCATCTATTGTGCAACCACTGATCAGTTGGGTTTTACCGAGCTCCACGTGGCCGGGTACGATTCTACCGAGCCTTATAATGGTCGGGTACGTTTTTACCGAGCCTATTATGGCCGGGTACGACATGATGATGATGATGCCCACAGAGGCGTATGTTTTAAAAGATTATGTATTTATACACATGTATCATGCATTTCATGTCAGTAGCCCTCAGAGGTACTCAGATGTTACAGGTTGTATATTCTCTATCCCTACTTTCATTATTGTTCGTATTTATGATTCTCTGCCTTACATACTCAGTACTTTATTCGTACTGACGTCCTTTTGTTTGTGGACGCTGCATGTCGTGCTGCAGGTCCTGATAGACAAGCAGGTGCAGCTCCACCATCACAGTAGGTTGTCCAGTTCGGCGGTGATTGGCGAAATCCCTTCTCGGACTTGCCTTGGTCTTGGTATGCATTTTTGTTATAGACATTATGGGTATGTCGGGGCCCTGTTCCGGCTATGTTGCAGCACTTATGTTCCTTTAGAGGCTCGTAGACAAGTGTCGACTCATGTATAGTTTGGTATGCCTTGTCGGCTGGTTTTTGTTGTATAGTCTTTCATTTTAGCGTGGTAGCTTGTACCATATGTATATAGTTTCTTGATTGTCCGGTCATCCCATGTTATGTAGGTTCATGCAATCATATTTTATTGTTGGTTGTCCATGATCCATGTCTACCATTTATATTGCTCTCGTCAGCCCTAAAAGATAATAAAGAAGGTTAGATAAAATGTACGTTGGTACTCGGCAAGTATGGTCGGGTGCTAGTCATGGTCCTCCAGTTTGGGTTGTGACACTTCGTTTGCCTCGATATTCTTTACCCCCGACTCAGTTTGTTTTGTCAGTTCCTCGAGCATCTTCATGATTACAGGATTGGTCTCCGGTTTTTTCTCGTTCGATCTCCTTGAGACCGATTCAACCATGTGGACAACTTCCTAAAACGACATGGGCTCGATCCTACTCGGTGGGAGATTCTGGTTTTAGAGTTGGGTTATTGCTGCTTGTTGAGCCTGCAATATTTCGAAGATCGCTCGCAGTTTGATCCTTCCATCGTCATTGCCCCTACAATTGCTTCCTTCGGGATTTACGACCAAATTTGAGTTGATGGCTACATGTGAGCGGACGTTGATTGGATCCACAGTCAGAACTTCATCGAGATCGACCCGGGGTACGTCGTTCCCCAGTGCTATGTTATTATTTTCACCGTGGTGGCCAAAATCATTGTCAACGTGTAAGGGTGCTACTGAGAGTTCGACATTTTGGTCCTATAATCAAAGATACTCCAAAGAACAAGTGTAAAATAGTATGTGTTATGAATTTTTACACCAAGTAATCACTATTATCATTAGTCCCATGATGGGCACCAAACTTTACCCTCAAAATCGGATAACAATCGAATTTATATGTGATTTTAAGAATACGTGATATAAGTTGATACAAATTAAAAAAAAATAGGTTAATATTGAAATTAACGATAAGAAAATAAATGTAAACCGTACAAGTTGAAAAGTGTTAGCCTTGACGGTTGGTCACCCTCGAGTAAAGAAATGCCTCAATCAATGACAGAACAGATTAATAAGATAACAAGAACCGAAAATGATCAATATATCCCTTCTTTGATGTGTGTTACAATGTCCTTTACAAATGATCAATCCTCCCTTTATATAGTAGGGGAGTCCTACTCTTGATACAATTCTATAAAAGGTAAAAAATCTCATGATTTGCAAATTAATCGACCTCTCCTTGATACGTGTCAAGATTTTTGACGTGATATCCGATCGATAATGTATGTTACGGCCTTTCGATATTTGGTCCAATAACATTTTCTCGAGCTCGATCGGAGACGGGGTTGGTCCCGGAGTTACGAGATCGATGGTATGTTCTAGCCTCGTACCTAAATCCGGGATCGATCTCCAATCCACCTCATTTCAGTCTCAATCTTTTGTTTAGTAGGCGAACCCGGTTTTAACTGTATACGCTTGGGTAAGGCAACTATGACTTCATACTTGACCCGAAGTTGAGCTACACCTTGTCGAATCGAGAAATTTCGAACTCCAATTTCTAATTTGGGTTCGAACCAGTGTTATTAAAAGCGCTCGCTTCTCGCTTTAAGCGTTGAAGCGAGGCGAGGCAATGGGCTATCGCTTTTCTTCCCCAAAAGTGAGTCACATTTAAAAAGTGCACGCTTTAACCGCTTAAGCGAGAAGCGCCTCGATGGAAAAAGCACAAAAAAATGCGCTTAAGTGACGTGAAGGCATCTGCTAGGGTTTTTTTTTTTAATTTGGCAAATACCATCTGTTAACAAATAAACATAACTCTTCTGCTGCTTCAACGACTGCTGCTCCAATGACTACTTTTTCTCCGGTCTCTATAAGTTTCTTCTTCTTCTTTATATTTTTCTTTTGTTCTTCTTATTCTTCTTCTTCTTCTTCTTCTTCTTCTACTCCTTTTTCTCTTTTTTTTTCCTTTTTTTCACTTTCTATTGCTCTGTTCCACACATCTAATTTATATCTGTTCTTTTGCCCTATTTTTCTCTTCTTCTTTCAATTTTTTTTTAACTTTTTTGAGCACTATTTTTGTGCCCTAAAACTATGCTCTGTTTTCTAGTTTATTGCTCTATTTTTGTGCCCTAAAACTATGCTCTGTTTTCTATTTTTGTGATTTTGTTCTGCATTTGCTTAATATGTTATGATTTTTGAGGATTATTCACTATCTAGTTTTAGTGTCTATTATTTGATTCTTGATTCAAGAATTGAATCATTTGTAGAGAATTGTTTAAGATGAAATAGTCTTAAAATGAGAGTGAATGGGAAATGTGATTTGGATTTGGATTTAGATTTGGTCAAATGATCGATTGATTGATTAAATTTTTTGGATCAAATTTATTTGTTAATAGTGAATATTAACGTGATATAATACGTATTTGTAACGGATATTTTTTCCAATCTGTGTATTGTGTTGCACCAACAAGCAACAAGGTTCCTAGTGCACCTCCCACCATGGCCAAGTGCTTCTCCCACCAAGTAAGTTTTCATTCCACCATGTAAGTGCCTCCTCTGTGATAGCCTAGTGCTTGTTCCACCTTGGAAGGGGCGGATTTCTCTCAAATAACTGCTATAAATAGAGCAGAAGTTGGAGAGAAAGAGACACACCGGAAAATATACTCGAGATACACTCTATATACACTCGATATATACTTTGTATACACTTGATATACATTCTGTATACACTCAGTAACCAAAACAAACACTCGAGATACACTATGTATACACTCGATATACGCTCTGTATACACTTGGTATACATTCATTATATAATGTATACACTCAGTATACACTAGAAAAACAAATTGCAATTTGATATTCTCTTCAGTAAGAATTCAACATTGGCTATACATTACATTTCTTCCTCTCAGAATTTCCATTCGACTTCTGAGTTGTCCTCCTTTATTCTACATTGTTTTAACTACAAACAAAGCATCCGTAAGTGTGATTTGCTGCCGAACTTTGTGTACGCTGAAACATTGGGGTTTGAAATACTGCTACACCAGTATGTAATTCGTTCTATCCTGGGAGGAAATAATCCATAACCTTGGGTATTAGGAGGGGATTAAATTCCTTAAGGAAATACTATGAATTCAGTGGGCTCGAATTAATTATTGCTTTATTTATATTTACGTTTTATACGCTAACGTTTTATTTTGCAGAATTGTTATTTACAAATATAGGACAATAACCAAGGAACCAACAAGCTTAAGGAATTTAATAATTTTTATTTTTATATTTGTGTTATCCTTATTATTCTGGAAACTAAAACCTTTGTGGTTTTGTGTACTCCCGTTTTGGAGAGTAAAGCCTTCGTGGCGGTTTATTGGAGATTAAAATCTACGTGATTTTTTAACTCCAGTTTTAAACGTTTATTAAGTGTTTGTTTGTGTCATTTTTTTCAGAAAAATGGCTAATGAAATCGGGAACCAAGTTGTTGCGATAGTGATTGTTAATGCATCGGCAAGCCATGTTCCGACGATGACTGTCAATGCATCGACAAGCCGAACGCCGGCGTTGGCACCGGCAGAAAAACCCAGAAAATTTTTCGGGATTGATTTCAAGCGCTGGCAGCAAAAGATTTTCTTCTACTTGACTACGTTATGTCTGCAGAAGTTCATCAAGGAAGATGTTCCTGATCTGCCCGATGAAACTCCAGAGAATGAAAGTTTTCTCGTGACTGAGGCGTGGAAGCATTCTGACTTTCTGTGCAAGAATTATATTCTTAGCGGTCTGAATGAGAATCTTTATAATGTATACAGTGGCGTGGAAACGTCAAAAGAATTGTGGAATGCGCTTGAAAAGAAGTTCAAAACTGAAGATGTTGGGATGAAAATATTCGTCGCCGTAAAATTTTTGGACTACAAAATGGTAGATAGCAAATCTGTTATTACCCAAGTCCAGGAATTGCAAGTGATTATTCATGATATACTTGCTGAAGATATGTTTCAAATAGATACTGATATTGAAAGTAAAAATTTTAGTATTTTTACGAAAAGAATTTTCATTGAAGGTCTTGTCATCAATGAAGCATTCCAAGTAGCAGCAATAATTGAGAAGTTGCCTCTATTGTGGAAGGACTTCAAAAATTATTTGAAACACAAACGAAAGGAGATGTCCCTTGAAGATCTTATTGTTAGATTGAAAATCGAAGAGAACAATAAAGCTGCTGAAAGGAGAGGCCGTGGAAATTCAACAATAATGGGAGCAAATATTGTTGAAGATAACAAAAAGAGGAAGAAGGCTTCTGGTCCGAAACACAACCCAAGCAAGAAGTGGTTCAGTAAAAACTGCTACAACTGTGGAAAAACTGGACATATATCTATGGAGTGTCGTGCTCGGAAGAAAGACAAGAAAAGGGGTCAAGCAAACATGGTAGAAAAATATGATGATATTGATAACTTCTGTGCCATGCTTTCTGAATGCAACTTGGTGGGAAAACGTAAGAAATGGTGGATTGATTCTGGAGCCACCCTTCATGTTTGTGTTGTGAGAGAAGTATTTTCTACATATGCTTCTGCTGGACCCGACGAGACGTTTTAATGCTGCTACGGCCAAGATTGAATGATGTGGGAAGATATTTCTGAAAATGACTTCCGGCAAAGTGGTAACTTTGAACAACGTCCTTCATGTTCCTAAGATTAGGAAGAATTTAGTCTCTGCTGGACTTCTTGTAAAGCATCCGACAAGATTGTAATAAGTAAGAATGATATGTTTGTAGGAAAAGGTTACCTTACTGAAGGCCTATTCAAGCTGAATGTAATGATTATTGAAAATAATAATAAACTTTCAGCTTCGTCTTACTTACTTGAGTCAAATAATTTATGGCATGAACATTTGGGTCATGTCAATTATAAAACCTTGCGGAAAATGATTAACTTGGAAGTATTGCCTAAGTTTGAATGCGAAAAATCTAAATGTCAAATATGTGTGGAATCTAAGTATGTTAAACATCAATATAAGTCGGCTGAAAGGAATTCAAATCCTTTAGACTTAATTCACACAGATATTTGTGACATGAAGTTAATACCATCTCGTGGTGGAAAGAAGTATTCATAACTTTTATTGATGACGGTACTCGATATTGCTACGTTTATTTACTTAATAGTAAAGATGAAGCAATAGATACATTCAAGCAATACAGAAACGAAGTTGAAACTCAACTTAACAAGAAAATCAAAATGATAAGAAATGGTAGGGGTGGTGAATATGAATCTCTTTTTGAAACAATATGTTTAGAATATGGAATTATTCATCAAACAACGGCCCCTTACACGCCCTAATCCAATGAGATTGTGGAAAGAAAGAATCGTTCATTAAAGGAGATGATGAATGCATTGTTGATAAGTTCTAGTTTGCCACCGAACTTGTGGGGGGAAGCCATTCTTACGGCTATCCGAATACTAAATTGAATACCCCATAGCAAAACACAATCCATTCCATATGAAAAATGGAAAGGAAGGAAGCCCAACTTGAATTATTTGAAAGTGTGGGGGTGTTTGGCAAAAGTGCAAATTTCTGAACCCAAAAGGGTAAAAATAAGACCAAAAACTATTGATTGTGTTTTTATAGGATATGCGACTAATAGTAAAGCATATCGATTTCTGGTTCATAAATTAGAAAATCCTGACATTCATAATAATATGGTTAAAGAATTAGATAATGTTGAGTTCTTTGAAAATATATATCCGTATAAAAAGGAATGCGAGTCAATTGGTGAAAGATCCAAACGACCTCAGGAAGAAGCAAAAGAAAGTATATCTAATCAGGAAAATCCAAGATGTAGTAAACGCAAAGAACGTCTACTTCGTTTGGATCGGATTTTGTGGCTTTCTTATTGAAAAATGAGCCTCAAACATTTAAAGAAGCTATGTATTCTTCAGAATCATTGTTCTGGAAAGAGGCAGTCAATAGTGAAATAGAATCCATATTGAACAATCATACATGGAAATTGGTTGATCTTCCTCCTGGAAATAAACCTTTGGGTAGTAAATGGATTTTTAAAAGAAAAATAAAAAGATGATGGCACTATTGATAATTTTAAGGCAAGACTTGTTGTCAAAGGGTATAGACAACAAGAAGGTCTTGACTACTTCGATACATATTCTCCAGTGACGAGAATTACATCCATACGAACGCTAATTACTTTAGCTCCAGTATATGGTCTTGAAATTCATCAAATGGACGTAAAGACAGCCTTATTAAATGGAAATTTGGAGGAATAAATCTACATGGAACAACCTGAAGGGTTTGTGGTTCCAGGTAAAAAAAAGAAGGTAGACTTGTTAAGTCCCTCTACGGACTAAAACAAGCACCCAAACAATGGCATGCAGAATTTGACCAAACAATGTTGTCATATGGCTTTAAGATAAACGAATGTGATAAATGTGTATACATTAAAAATGCTCCAAATCACATAGTCATTTTTTGCTTATATGTGGATGATATGCTGATAATGAGTAATGGAATTGCCAATATAAATGCGACTAAGCGTATGCTAACTAGCAAGTTTGATATGAAAGACTTGGGAGTTGCAGATTTAATTCTGGGGATTAAGATCTAAAAGACTCTTCAAGGTCTGGCATTGTCCCAATCTCATTATATTAAGACAGTACTTGAAAAATTCAAGCACTTGCGCTTTAAAGTTGCAAAGACTCCAATTGACGTGAATCTTGCATTAGCAAAGAACAAAGGCCAAATCATATCACAATTGGATTGTGCTCGTGTATTGGGATGCTTAATATACATCATGAATTGTACACGACCAGATATAGCTTGTGCTATAAGTAAACTGAGTCGATACATGAGCAATCCAGGTCAATCTCATTGGATGGCCATGAAACGAGTTTTTGGATATTGAACATACCCAAAACTTTGATTTGCACTACAACAAATATCTTGTGGTAATTGAAGGATATTGTGATGCAAATTGGATCACCGGTTCAACTGATTCAGAGTCCACAAGTGGATATGTATTCACTATTGGTGGAGGAGCGGTATCTTGGAAATCGTCCGAACAAACTTGTATTGCCCGCTCTACAATGGAGGCTGAGTTCATAGCCTTAGATAAAGCGGGTGAAGAAACTGAATAGCTCCGGAATTTTTTGGAAGACATTCCATTTTGGCCCAAACAGTTGGCACCAATATGCATACACTACGATAGACGAGCGGCAATTGGAAGGGCTAGGAGCATTATGTATAATGGTAAATCTTGTCATATACGATGAAGACATAAAATTGTTAGGCAATTACTCTCTAGAGGAATTATCACGATTGACTATATAAAGTCAAGTGATAATGTGTCAGATCCACTTACAAAAGGCCTAACTAGAGAGGTAGTTGAGAAATCATCGAGGAAAATGGGACTATGGCCGAGAACAAGTCATTGTGGCGGTAACTCTACCTAGAAAACTAGAGATCCCAAGATCTAGGTTTAAGGAGATCAAACAAATTCATTAATGACGGTTCAACATTGTCAAACAAATATATTGGTCCATTCTCGTGATGAGACAATGTTCAGTAACAATGATAAAGCATTACGGCTTTAATTTGATACATGGTATATCAAATAGTGTATCTACAGGATGACACATTTAGGAATCACCTATGTAAGTGTGAAGTGTTAGTCGCTTCAAGGAGAATTCTGCAAGTCCAATTCTCTACGCACTTATGAAACCAGACGGTGTTCATGGCTGAAATGAACACAACAATAAGAACAAAAGATGGTTAAGGGTTAATTGTGTGATTTATGGTTGTCTAGGTATACACTAAAGTTCGACGGTTAAAAGATATCAAATCTACTGATTGACCGAGTATATCCGACATACGTTCACTACGGAAAGTTCAAAGGGAAACCTACTTATCCAGATGCAATTAATCCTTGCTTGCGAATCACATGAGTTTTTCATGCATAATTCCATGATATAGCCATTCCCTATTCATGTGGGGGATTGTTGAGTTTTCTTTAAGATGAAATAGTCTTAAAATGATAGTGAATGGGAAATGGGATTTGGATTTGGATTTAGATTTGGTCAAATGATCGATCAATTGATTAATTTTTTGGACCAAATTTATTTGTTAATAGTGAATATTAACGTGATATAATCCGTGTTTGTAACCGATGTTTTCCAATATGTGTATTGTGTTGCACCAACAAGCAACAAGTTGCCTAGTGCATCTCCCACCATGGCCAACTGCTTCTCCCACCAAGTAAGTGTTCATTCCACCATGTAAGTGCCTCCTCCATGATAGCCTAGTGCTTGTTCCACCATGGAAGGGGTGGATTTCTCTCAAATAACTGCTATAAATAGAGCAGAAGTTGGAGAGAAAGAGACACACCGGAAAAAACACTCGCGATACACTCTGTATACACTCGATATATACTCTGTATACACTTTATATACATTCTGTATACACTGTATACACTCAGTACACATCGGAAAAAACACTCGAGATACACCCTATATATACTCGATATACACTCTGTATACACTTGATATACATTCTGTATACACTGTATACACTCAGTATACACTGGAAAAACAAATTGCAATTTGATATTCTCTTCAGTTAAAATTCAACATTGGCTATACATTATTCCTTCCTCTCAAAATTTCCGTTCGACTTTTGAGTTGTCCTCCTTTATTCTGCATTGTTTTAATTACAAACAAAGCATCCGTAAGTGTGATTTGCTGTCGAACTTTGTGTTCGCTGAAACACTGGGGTTTGAAGTACCGCTACACCAATGTGTAATTCGTTCTATCCTGGGAGGAAATAATCCATAACCTTGGGTATTAGGAGGGGATTAAATTTCTTAAGGAAACACTATGAATTCAGTGGGCTCGAATTAATTATTGCTTTATTTATATTTACGTTTTATACGCTAACGTTTATTTTCCAGAATTGTTATTTCCAAATATAGGACAATAACCAAGGAACCAACGTCATTTGCTTAATATGTTATTTTTAATAAGTTCTTAGCCATTTATCTATGCCTATTTTTTTTGGTGTTAAATTGCGCTTCACATGAAAAAAGTGCGCGCTTCGCTTCGCGATTCTCGCTTCAATGAAGCGAGACCTATCGTTTTTTTGTGCTTACCGCATTCCAAAACACTGGTTCGAGTATTTATAAAACAAAAAGGAACCTAAAAATCAAGTGATTCACGTGAGTTTGCTGTCGTTCCCATGTTATTTTTGTATTTATACGTTTATTTGGAGTATAAAATTTTGAAAAAGAGTTGTCTGCCACTAAACAAAGTTTCAAAGCGTTGAGTTCAAAAATCAGATTCGATTTTGATTGGTTATTATAGCAAACAATTAAATGCACTTTAAGGAGCTTATACTTAATTTTTTGGGCAATTTGATGACGATTTCGATTGGATTTAATATGATTTGCATTCTTAGGTCGACGGAGGGAAGAAAAACACGCTACAAAAGACCATATTATATATATATTACTCCTGTGTGATAAAAATCAAGATACTTTTTGAAACTATAAGACCAAGTTGAACACGGGTAAATAAGTTCTTATTTTAGTATTTCTACGAAGAAATAAACCAAAATTTTTAGCTTTTGGCCCCCCAAAGTTTTAAGATTCTAATCATTTATAATAGTGTATATTATTACAATTGTACTAGCGCTTGGATCATTAAAGTTTGTAGAAAAACCAAGAAAGTGTATATATATATATATATATATATATATATATATATATATATATATATATATATATATATATATTGTCTATCTGCTATACTAAAAAATTTTAGAACTTTGAATTAAATTACTCAATTCTTCAAATTAGTAAATAAATTCTTTTACAATAATATCAAGGTGTTGATTATAAATATATGGCTATGGCTACTGTTTTATTAACTTGAATTAACTCTTAAAATATAAATAACATTATCACTAACCAATTGTACGCTGAATTTTCTTCCCAAATATATACATTATAATACATATAAGAAGTTAAAAATCATTTTATGATTTTCTTACTTGATTCACTCAAAAAAAAAAATTCTTAACTTGCATATCTTCTTTCTTTTTACCATTTTTCAAGCTAGAAGTAATGACTTAATGTATCCATAGCTTGCCCTAAGGATCGAGAAGGAAGCTCTAAAAAGTGTTCAGTAATATATCTCTCAGTTGAAGCAGAGAGAATATACCATTTGAATATTTTCCAACGACACTAACACATCTGTCTTTATGTTTCTCAATTACCAAGAAGTGAACAAGTCTATTACGACTAAAATTCAAAAAGGAAAGTCTTGTTTACCATTGTTAGAGGTTAGAAAGGCACTATAAGCCTCAGATGATAGTGCAATTTTCTAAAATATTGGATTACATAAGTTTTTTATTACTTCCTTACTCAATTGAACAAGAAGAAGAAGAAGCAGAAGAAGAAGTTCATTTATGCCAAATTTAATAAAACTACTGGTAATGAGACTTGGACATAGCAGAATAAAGGCGAGAAAGTTCTTGATGAAGATGAGCGTCTCATTATTGGGTGTAAAAGAAGCTTGAGTTACAAGAACAAGAAAGACTCCTCTTTGAATGGCCGTTGGATGATGACATAGTATTTCTTCGCTGACTTTGTTCTTCGGGAGTTGAAATCTAAAGAAGCAAGAGAGTTTGTAATTTTTGAGGTTGAAAAGAATCTCAGATTAGAAATTAGAGGTGGAGAGTTCAAACTTCAGTCAGTAATATAGCATTTCATTCATCCTTTCTCCCTTCCTTTTCCCGTGTAGTAAAAATAATTTCAAAAATTTGTTAAACGAAACATGTCTAAAAGATAATGCAGATGCCTAAGTGTCGAGTTTTTGGCCAATATTGTTACTTATATTTGAGGGCGGGTCTATTTGGTCCCTCAAATATAACTCTCAACATATTTAGTCATTTAAGTATGCTAAAGTGGAGCACATATATAATTTTTAGCTATTATTTTTACAACGGCTATACAATGATATTTTCTCATTTAAAATTGGCACAAAAGTGGATATTTTCAAGTTCAAAATTTTAGAAGACATTATCTAAAATAAGGAATGAAAGTGATAATTTATGTTATCCAATAAAAAAAGAGGAAACGCTCTGCTTTAGAGTAGAAGATTTAATTCATGAATCATAGTTGGTTAACACCGTTAGTTTTTTAACAGATTTTGTCAGTGAGACTAAATGTTCTCCACTTTAACATACTTAAGAGACTAAATATGCTCAGGGTTATATTTGAGGTACTAAAATTGATCTATCCTCAAAGATAAGGGATAATATTGGCCAAAAACTTATCAAAAGGTCCAATGTAGCCTACTTTCATGGAATTTTCTAACAACTTGATCTTTTTTTCCTATTTTTGAAAGTCATTGATTATTTTTAAAAATAAAATACTCACCTGATTCCACTTTAAGTGTTTCAGTTGTTGGGGTATGGTTATAAAGACAAGAGTTGAAGTTCTTTTGTGGTACTTAATTGAAAGTAGATTTGAATAATTTGAATTGAATTAGTTATACAAGTAGGTCCATAAAATATTCGGAAGATAGAATATTAATAAAGTATTAAATTAAATATGGAATAAGTTTCTCTTTTACGAAATCACACTTGTTTTAAACGAAGGATTTGGACATAATAACAAAAACTACAATGACAGGAAAGGAAGCAGAAAAAATGATTTTATCTTTTATTCCGTTGTTCATTTTATTCACATTTGACTTTACAATCCCTTTAAAATATATATATAAAGCACATATTTTACAATTATACTCATAATAATGGTACGTTTTTAAATGTCTTAAAAATTAATTTGAGAAATAAGTAGTTAAAGTTAAGCATAGAAAAAAATACCTTTTTCTTAAATTTATTAAAATAAATAATTAAAAATAAAAAAAATATTTTTAATATAGAAAACAAGTAAAAATAAACGGATAGATTAGGAAGTACCTTTTGATTATTTGAGATAAGAAAAAAATGATGACATGAAAGAAAGGAAAAAGAGAATCACCAAATTCGGAAACAAGTGTCTTTGCTTGGTTGGTCATTTACTTGCCTTAAATGCATCCTCAACTCTTTTTTGAAGTTCAATAATATAATGTATTCCTATAATATGGGGTCTGAATATAGTTGTGTATACACACCTTATCTTATTCTATGGAGATAAAATGTTATTTTTGATAAATTTTCGATTTAAAAAAAGCAATTTTCAATAGGTTTGTACAAGAAAAAACAGTTATGAAGAAGTCATATTAAAAATACTAAAGACAAGAATATTACTAACAACAAAATAACAAAGCAATAAGAAAACTATACAATTATACTACTAAACTATAAGAGGCAGTTTGATAGGATGCATTAGATAAGATAATGTATATATATGCGGTACCTTTATGTATTAATGATACCATATTTGGTACACTTTTTGGGCATATGCATTAGTATGCAAGCATTAGTTACACTCCCTATTTGATATTGTCATATGCATAACTAATACATAAGAAACCATGATATTAACAATGTAGTGGGTTGTAATGGTTGTATTAACTTAGTTAAAGATAAAATTGTTCTTCAAAATTTATGTTTGATTCAAATAATCTATTATATTAATGCATGTTTGAAATAATCAAGAAAGTGAAAAATAAAATTATATCCCTAAAACTAAATAAATACTTAGCAATTTTTTTATTTATAAATAAATATTTAGCTCTATACTACACTATAGGTAGACAATTAAATTATTTTTTCAATTGAAAATATTCCTCAACATATATCTCTTTTAAAAAAAAATGTATTGATGGACTAGTTATAAGTGTATTTTTTGTATACAAACTATTTATTTAGAAATTATGCAATATTTTAGTATAGCAAACCAAATAATGGATAAGAAACATGTCAGCATAACTAATACCAACATCACTAATACACCTTATTCAGCATTCTTCTTATATATTGTACCAAATGGCATCTAAAAGAGAAGGAGAAAGTAATAAAAAGGAAAGAACAATACCGTTATATGTAGGTTCCGATGACCCCTCTACTATCAATGTAGGTCTACCTCTACCAGGTGAGATATTCGAGTGAAAGTTTTTTTTTTTTTAACTTCAGGAAAACTCGCAACCGCTACAGTCTCTATCCTTCGGGTGAGCACTATGTGTGTACTTGGTAAACCCCTACTGCGTAGTAGCCTGCAAACGAAACATGTAATATAAACCGCACTAGGCAAGGCCCGTGCGACAGACTCAGACCTAAAAAAGTAGTGAATTGGTTTCGAACCTACATTATCTGTGTGGATATCGCACTCCAAATCCATCTGGGCAGTCCCTTCGGGACAACGAAGTGAAAGTTGGAGTCCGGAGCCTAAATAGGTTATTTTTGGACTCAAACGACCCTTTTAAGTTTTAAAAAAATGACCATTCTATATACAACGCCAGAAAACCTGGCGTTGTATATTAACGGTAACGACACCGTTAATATACAACGCTAGGTTTTCTAGCATTGAACCTGTCGCACTGAGTCAATGCCATAATTTCTGGCGTTGTACACTCTATTATTTCTGACCCAGCATTAATAGCAGTGTATAATAATTCACAAAGTATAACGTCAACTTATTTGGCGTTGTATATTTAAAAAAAAACTTCTCGGCTCTTTGTTTTCTATATAAAGAGGTTACAATCGTATAGAAATACAATCCAAAATTTGTTTAACTCTTGTTGCTCTATTATTGTTAAATTCTATAGTATTTCTTCATTATATCTGCAGAATGTAGGATAAGAGTTTCATTAAATTAGGGTGGTGAGGTTGTGATGGAGAATAACTCTGTGGGCTATAGTTTACCTGCTAATTGTCATGTTAAATTGCCATTGTAATAGAGTACGATACATTGATATCGTTGTTATGCAAAAAAATGAGTGTGAGAAAATGTTCTGTCATACTTAAAGTTACCGGAAGATATCTGTATTTTGTCATTCCGCAAGGGTTTGCTTTTTACTCGGAGTTTAACATCGACGATAATGAAACTTTGCGTGATCTTTTGAGGACTCCGGATGAATGTCTTGATTTTCTTGTAATCACAATGTTGGAGATGTACGTGAAGGTCGAAGACGTTCCAAAAAATGAGGTTGTGCGTAGTAGAGATAACAACCAGTCATCGGGTGGTTATTCTGGAACAGTTTTTGCTGGACAAGTTCCGGATGAAAGAATTATACCCTGCTTTCCATAACTCACAAGACGACTGGTAAATTTTAATTTTTATTTATGGTGATTATGTATATTTTTATTATATTGAATTTGTAGTAACACTCGCATATTTAATAGGGGGTACCAGCCAAATATGAATTTTACAAGTGGCCCATCCGGTAGTCATCACCTAATTGATTATGTCCAACATGGAATTTCATCACATTACGACTTGTAAGTGAAGTGATTTACGTAAATTATATAAAAACATTTATTAATTTATTAGCTTATATTTTTGTTGGTTGTGCAGTGAAATGAGCAAGTTGAACTCACTCAATTGCCCGAAAATGATTTATTACATCGGGACCTGGCACATGCACAGAGCGAGGAACAGAATAGTGATTACGACAACAATGTGGATGAATCCGGTGATGAGACACCCTTTGATCGTGAGGATGGTGATGCAGAGTATGATGAGGAAGAACCTGATTTGAAAAGAGACCCCCCTAGACGAAGAGTGTATGAGTCTGGAGTGTCGTTTCATTCAAGAGAGATTCCTTACATTAATAATTTGCCAACATGCCGGATGTGAAATCTCTCACAAGGGATTTTGAATAAATCCGGACAGCAATATGGGATGAGTCTAGACTAACGGTGCTTGCAAAGGGGATGCTTTTTCCTGATAAAGTGCGCCTATGTAGGGCTTGTAAAATGCACAACGTAAAACACTGTCATGAGATGCATGTAGCGGAGTCAAGTCCAACGGTATACAAGGTTATTTGCCACAGGTGATTTTCGCCATGTAATTGGATGCTGCGTGCGACAAAGAAAAAGATGGGTATGTGGAAAGTGGGTAAATACATTCCCACCCACACATGCGAAATGGACACGTTTAACGGGAATCACTTCAACTTAGATATTGACTTGATTTCTCTTGTTCTTATTCTACACGTTGAACAGTTCATAATGTGTAAAATCAAATAGTGCATTACATCTGTCTTGTAGGAATATGTCCATACCATAACTAAAAGAAAGGCATTTCTCGGGCGCAAACGAGCATTTGAAATAGTGTATGGTAACTGGGATAAGTCATTTGCAGATCTGCCTAGGTACATGGCTGCACTGTAGAATTTCAACCCCGGGACGGTTGTTGAGTGGAAGCTTGAGCGAAGTGTAGATAAACCAGAATATATATTCAATTACGTAGTCTGGGTGTTTAAACCAGCAATTGATGGTTTTTTGCATTGTCGCCCTATAATATCCATAGACGGCACTCATGTCTATGGAAAGTACGATATCAAGCTATTAATAGTCGTGACAGCAGATGCTAATGGACAGATATTTTCTCTAGCTTTTGCTATTTGTGCCAATGAAAGCCAAGAGACGTGGACGCTATTTTTGAACCACTTAAAAGAGCACGTTATGAAATAACATTCTGGTTGTCTAATATCTGATCGGCACGGTGGTATCTTAAGTTCTGTGGAGAACTTGCCTGCATGGAAAGAACCTTATGCCTACCATCGTTACTGTGTTAGGCATGAAAGACAATTTCCAAAAGGCATATCCCAATAAGGATCTGCATGATTTGATGTGGATGGCAGCAAAAGACCACCAACAACATAAATTCCGAAGGCACGTGGAATATATCAGGCAACAAGACGAGGCAAACTATTGTTGGTTAATGCGAGATGACCTTGAAAAGTGGACTTTGCATGCGGATGGTGGCAGATGATGAGGAATTCTGACTACAAATATGTCAGAGTCTTTCAACGGGTTATTGAAGTCGCCAAGAGGATTGCATGTCACAGCCATGGTGCGGATATCGTTCAAGCAGATGGCAAAAAGGTTTGTTGAAAGATCTGCGGCTGCAACGTCATTGATGGAAAGAGGTGTTGAATTTATGCCTGTGCCAATGGCGAGATTTGAGGAATACAGACAACAAGCACATTGGCATTCGTTTTTGCAGTATGATAATGACAGAAATATTTTTGAAGTTCGCACCGCTTTCCATCAAAATCGGGGTAATAATGTGCATAATGTGAATGAAGCTGCAAGGTTATGCTCTTGTGGAAAATGGTCCATCTACCACATGCCTTGCTCACATGCCATCAAGTGCTTTCAACAAGTTGGTTAGGTGCAACCAACTATGTTGATCGACAATATAGCTTTTTCAAGTATCTAAACACATATAGTAGTCAGTTGCAACCACTGGGTGCTGAGCATTATTGGCCTCCTGAACCATTTAAAATGGTGTGTAACAAATCCTATTTGCGTAAAATACAGGTGAAGAAGAGAATGCGTATACGGAACCAAATGGATGTTAGTAATACAGTTAATGCGCGAAAATGTGGTATATGCTCGCAAACTGGACACGACCATAGAAAATGCTCTTTGGGTGGCGACAGTAATCAAGCTCAGGGTGGGTGTTTTTCTAGTGTACCTAACTACATATGAGTTGTAATAATTAGTTATTATGTGTATGTTGGTTGATTTATGAAATAAAATTATGTTTAATTAATGTTTATGCTTGTAATAATTTCTAGCCAATTACCAATCTTGTTTTTCACATTTTTTTTTTGTTTTTCTTTGCTTTTACCTATGTTCCATATGTAAATATAACACGAATTTCATTAAAGTAATGTGTGTGTTGTCTTGTTGAACTGAAAAAGCTGATCGGATGACATAAAGTAGACTTATCAATGTCATAATATTTAATACGTAAAATACAATGCCATCATACCTCGCGTTGTGCGTGTGTTGTCTTGTCGAACTGAAAAAGTTGACCAGATGACATAAAGTAGACTTATCAATGTTATAATATTTTAACACGCAAAATACAACGCCATCATACCTGGCGTTGTGCTTGTGATGTCTTGTCGAACTGAAAAAGCTGGCAGGATGACATAAAGTGGAATTGTCAACATCATAATATTTAACCTGCAAAATACAACGCCATTAAACCTGGCGTTATGTGTGTGTTCTCTCACCTATAAATAACGGGCTCATTGTAGTCATTTTTTGTGCTCAAAAATTTACTAAACGCAAATATTTCTTTAAACTTGGATATTTTTTTACTAAAAGGAAATGGCTCAACCTCGTACACTAGTGTGTTACTGCGGAAAAGCTTGTGTGCTGCAAACTTGTTGAGAAGGTCGTGATGTTGGACGTGGCTACTGGATGTATATGAACCAGTTTTACAAGGTCCCCGGCGAACCTATGTGTGATTTTGATGAATGGGTTGATGAACAATGTTACCAAAAATGCTACAGAGAACGAATGCTAAATCTTCATAATATGTGGTTAGCCCAAGCAGAACAACAAAGCCAAACTAATAGATTTATTGCATAAATGAGGGAGGAGCTGAAGGAGGTAAAAGATAAAAAAATGGAGAGCAAAATGGAATTATGCAGCACTGAAGGAACAAGGAATAAAAAATAAACAGGAAATTGCGGAGCTGAAGGCGAGAGTTAAAGAGTTAGAAGATAAAAAAACAACCAGAAGAATGATTTAAGTGGTTAGAACGTAGAATAAATGGAAGCCAGGACTAAACAATTCCTACTATGTGTTTAGTTCATTTTTATGTTTGTCTTTCTGATGTACTCATGTTTAAGTGACATTTAAATTTAAGTTTAAGTTTAGGTGGAAGATTATATTTGTATTTGTGTTGTACTAATTTAAGTTTAAGTAGAAGATTATGTTTGTATTTGTGTTGTACTAGTCAACGTGGCATTTAAGTTTAAGTCCTTGTGTTGTTATACGAAACAATAAAATAAATGGAGAACTAAAAAAAGTAATGCATATATTAAATTAAATATTATTGTTACAAAAAATTATTTACAATAAATACACAAAAAAGGAAGGCCGACCCAGTCAAGTCCCGCATCCGGTGAGTCTCAATGTAGCCGTCAGCCTGGGGCGCATCCCCTCCCGTCCAGGTACGCTATCAGGATCATCATCATCAAATTTTCTCCTTATAGCTGGATGCAGCACAGGATGACATGCAACGGTGGTGTTGTCAGGTCCAATAGAAGGCTACATAATAAAATAAAACTTAGTATAGAAAATCACATAATAATTTATAATAATTTATATTATCTTACCATAATAGTGTCTGGATCCTGAATGTAGTCATATGTCACATCATCAACTGAAGCCTGAAAAGGAGATTAATATAGTGATAAATAAAATAAGTTATAGTTAAAACTAATTCAAATTCAAAACTAATAAACTCATACCTACGCATGTGAAGAGCTCTCATAACTCAGTCGGCGCTCACTAAATAAATCTCGGGTCGATCGACCCTTATTAGTGGTAGATTGGCCAGGGAAATATCTACCCCAATCCGCTGCTTGAAAATCAGAGCTCGTGATCAATAATTAACCCGATGGGGTCATCTGTGAAGGGCCTGGAGTGTCATAGATTCCAAGGTTGTAAGAAGGCATGTCAGTCTCATACATGCCACCTGTCATATCAGCAGCAACATCATCATCAGGAGCATCACCGGCCCTTGTTAAACACCACCTCCTTGGGCAGCACGAGATCGCCAGGCAGCACCAAGTCATTGGGGAGCAGCAGGTCATCGGGCACCAGCAACTCGTTGAATACCACGACCTCGCTGGTACGTGGATGGGTCAATATAATCAGCATTGTATGCCAAATGTTGATCCGATCTGGCTCACTGCAGTATCTCGGCAGCTAATGCCATGAATCGACGACCATAATCCTGCAGGACCACAGGATCGTGGACATAACTCTGCATCTGCTACCCCATATGATAGACAGTATGTAATCCAATAGCCTGCACAAAAGTAAAGAATGTAAACTGGGTATTTCTCACAAAATTATAGGTATATAATTAAATATAACATAAAACTTACCAGAGCCTCGTGTCTCCCGGTGTATGAGACGTACCGACCTTCTGCCTGATGAACTGGATTCCCGATAAAAAATCGAGAAACAGTACGATACCATGCCATATATCCATCAATAGGATAGTGCTGCGAAGGTGGGATCAAGTCACCTCGTTTGTCCCAAATAACTAGCTGAGCTTGAAGCCAGTCCATAAAGGTGTCGTCTCTAGACCGATCATCCCTCTCATAATGTAAGCCGGTTTAGGCTGTGGCAGGCCAAATTGATGAGAAACCCGCTCCGAGGCATGATGCTCCACAATATCGATGCATGTAAGAGGGACAAAAGTCCTCCAAATATGTCGTCCGAACGTACAGTACGCTGGCAGGGTAGCTATCAGCTCCTCGCTATACGGCGTCCAGATGAACTATCAAATAACAATACAAATTGTTAGTATGCGTAACACTAAATTAAATAATAAATGGTATGTTTAGTTAGATATTCACCTGTGCGTCCTCGAGGAAGTCCAACACATCCCTGATGCCGGGGAGATTATGATAGGCATCATACGATCGTGAAAGTCTATGCCGCATAACCCACCTACAAGCTAAAGGTAGATCTGGAATGTCTACATCAGCTGATAGTTGTGGTAGAGGTGGCCTAAGCTGCAAAAATCGCTCCCAGACCCAAACCTAACATAGAAAGTGTAACGACCCGGCCCGTCGTTACGGGAATTACCACCCCGTTATGTTATAAATGCATGTTTTATGATTTTATATCAGTGTTAGAGTCTATCGGGTGAGTTAGGAGTGAATTGGCTTGAAAATGAGGCATATAGCCTTTCTGAAGGAGACTTGAATAAGCAAAGTCAACCCGGAGTTGACTATTTGGTTAGAGGGCTCGGAATCAGATTCTGATGATTCGATTAGTTCCGGGAGATGATTTGTGACTTAGGGGAGCGATCGGAATTGAATTTGGAAATCCGGTGTAGTTTTAGGCTTGAATTGGCGAAGGTTGATTTTTGGCGAAAACCGGATGGTAGGCGATATTTTGATCCGGGGGTTGGAATGGAATTCCGACAATTTCTGTAGCTTCGTTATGTGATTTTGGATGTGTCCGCAAATTTTCAGGCCATTCGGACATCGTTTGATCGGGTTTTGGATTGAATGTTAGTTTTGAAAGTTTTGAAGAAACTTAGGCTTGAATCCGTGAGTAAATGGAGATTTTGATGTTTAATATGGTGTTTTTATGGTTGGAACAAGTTCGTATCATGTTTTGGAGTATGTTGGTGGTTTTCGTTGGGGTCCCGGGGGTCTCGGGATGAATCCGGGGGTCTAAACGGACCATTTTTGGAAGAAAAGAGAAAGCTGGTTGCTGTCATAAACGCAGCAGGCATTTGCTCTCCGCGATCGCGGGGAGGGGGATGCGATCGCGTAGAGCTGGGGGCTAGGGCATCGCGATCGCAGGGTAACAAGTCACGATCGCGTAGAATTAAATGGGTGCACATCGCGATCGCAGGATCATCTACGCGATCGCGTAGAAGAGAAATGGGTCCAGTGAAAAATGTGCTACGCGATCGCAGGAAAAAGGACGCGATCGCGTGAAGCCGGGAGATTGTACATCGCGATCGCGGGAGGGAAGTCGCGATCGCGTGAGGCCGAGTTTTTGACCATCGCGATCGCGTGAAGCGAGTCGCGATCGCGTAGAAGAAAAGTTCTGGCAGTGAATTTAATCCAGAAACAGAGAGTTACGGGTTTCATTCATGAACCCTCCATTTTTGAGTTCTAGAGAGAAGAAAACTCGAGGAAATCACTGAGAAGTCATCGGGTATTCGTCGGAGGTAAGATTCTTGACTCAAAAACATCATTTTTATGGTAGTATTAACATCAATCTTCATGAAATTGGGTTGAAATCTTGAAGAAATGTGGCCTAAATATTAAAAACGGGATTTTTGGATTTGGGAGGCCATTTGAACTCCGATTTCGGTAAATTTTATATGTATGGACTCGTGGCGAGACGAGGGTTCCAGAAATGTGAATTTTGTAAATTTTCGGAATGTGGGCCCGGGGCTCGGGTTTTGGCAACTTTGGGAATTTTGATGTAAATTGAGTTATTTCGAATGGGTTGTGTTTAATTAGCCTATATTGATGTATTCTCATTGATTTTGAGCAGATTCAGCATTCAAGGTGATTGAATTGCGAGGCGAGCGCAAGGCGGATTAAGGCTTCTATCGGATCGAGGTGAGTGGTGGTAGTAAATAATGTACTGAGGGTTTGAAACCCCATACTTGCACTTTACAGTGCTATGTAGAGATGAGACACACGTCATGTGACGGGCGTGGTGGCATTGTAATTTGGGGATTGGACTTGGTCATTCCCGACTAATAGTATACTGTGTATTATGACTGATAATGAGATTATAAATGTGTAGTTGGGCTAATAGCCATGTTTGGGGCCTTGTGCCGATCTGTAGAGCATTAGGGAACCTATAGAGCTAGGTGACCCTTATATCGTGTTAGATACATAAACTCAGCCGTAGTTATAACTGTATAGCATATCATGAGCCAGAGTACTAGATGTGTACTTGGAGGTAGACATAGGGTGGAATTCCTTATTCTAGGTGAGTGAGCCTGAGAGGCCAGGTCTATATTGACTGGGATAGGGTCGAGGACCTATTGCGAGGTATTATATATATATATACCTATATTGGATCGGGCTGCACGCCGCAGCAGTATATATATTGGATCGGACTGCACGCCGCAGTAATATACATGTGGGACGGACTGCACGCCGCAGTATTATTGCGCTTGGGCTGTAGGAGCCCCTTCGGAGTCTGAGTCTGCACACATTCCAGTGAGCGCGGTAGTATAATATTATATGTATATATATATAATTTGGATCGGACTGCACGCCGCAGTAATATATGGTGGACCTGGCTGCACGCCACTGTATCATAGCGCTTGGGCCTAAGGAGCCCCTCCGAAGTCTGCACACACCCCCAGTGAGCGCCGTCGACGTTAAATGGCTGCACGCGGCAGCGGTATATGTATTGGAGCGGGCTGCACGCCGCAACATTATACTTATGTATATTCATATATATACTAAAATACTGATATGATATAGACATATGTATATGTCTCCATATATTGAGATAGCTGTATACCGTAGTGGTATGAGTGAGAATGTGGTCGGTGTGGGACCTAGATGGCATAGATGTGGACTGGATATTGGGGGTATTCATTATAGTGATGACTTACCCGTGAGGTTACCCTTAGAATTGTATAGTGATAGTACAGGTGTTCTCACTTCCAGTCGTTGTTTATTATTGTTACTCACTGAGTTGAAATATACTCACCCCACTCCCCCGCATTTTTGTGTGTGCAGATATACAGGATTAGGAGGGCAGTTGAGCTATCGCAATTGCTTGTGTTATCGCCATTCTATGGAGACTTCGAGGTAGCTGCCGACGTCCGCAGGACCCGATATTCCTTCCTACTGTCTTTGATTATGTATTGTTATTTCTTTCCGCTCCGAGCTTTGGTTGTAAACCTTATTACACTTATGTTCTTTAGAGGCTCATGACTCTTGACCCTTCGGTCTGAGGGAGTTAATATGTTTTGGGACTTGGTTCCCTGTTTGATATATTTATATCACTGTTGCTTATGACTTGATATGCTTAAATGGCCTAAAGAGAGCTTCTAGCCCCGTTATTGTTATTGGTTGGTCAGGCTGGCTTAGCAATGTGCTAGGCGCCATCACGACCGGATTTGGGGTCGTGACAGAAAGTTGATGTATAGTGTGAGATAAACTATAGCTAGGTAGAATTGTAACTAACGGACATTTTCATTGAATATGTTCTCACCTGTAGAAGCGGCAGGAAGCCACAAACGTCTCTCTGTGTGCCCATGGAAGCCCGACACATCTGCCTGTACAAAAATGCGAGGACAACACCACCCCAGCTATAGGTGGTTGTATCCTCGAACCGGGCAATATGATGGAGAAACCGGAGGCTGACTAGGTTCCCCGAAGTGTTCGGCAACAAGACCCCCCCCAAATAAAAGGAGCAGCAACAACCTAGTATAGCGCAGCACATCCACCTCCTCTGACTGGTCTGTGATAGTATTGTGGAGCTGCTCCAAGCGCTATCTAATGGGGGCTAACGGTATGCGACTGATCCCAGCCCTGGGGTCCTCGGCCTCCGGCCTCAAACTAGTAAGCATGTGCAGTATTTCCCAATATGACTCCCGCGGATAATGCCTCATGTTCGCAAGGAGTAGAACATGCAAGCCATCGATAGATAGGTCATACAAAATCTCCATGCCCTGCGGTGTAATGGTGGCCTCGCCAATGGGCAAGTGAAAAGTGTGCGTCTCTGGTCACCACCGCTCAATCATGACCATGATCAAAGCATAGTCGAGCTGTATCCGGCCAATCTAAATAATCCTATAAAATCCTATCTCTTACAGGTGATGGACCACTCGAGGATGTAGAACGTGGGGATGACTCAAAAAATCCCATAATACATCCACTCTCCTAGCCCGGAAAGTCTGTGTCAGCAACTGTCCATCCCAGATATACTCGGATCTATGCTGGGGCTGTAGGCCTAATAGATCCGACGTCCGAGGGCCAGGATGTATGGCCGCATCCATGTCGGCAACTGTAAAATTATAATTTTTAATAACTTAATTGTACAAATTATCATTAAGAGTTATGTATTTTTTTATAATTTAAATTTATATTTTTAATGTGGCACCAAACTATCATTAACAGTTATATTTTTTTTATAATTTAAATTCATAATTTAATAGTTTAATTTTACAAATTACTTACGTATGAGTTCCGGGCTCGATGTTTTTTAGGCCAAGTGGCACCAAACTATTATTAATAGTTATGTATTTTTTTATAATTTAAATTTATATTTTTAATAATTTAATTGTACAAATTACTTACGTATGATTCCGAGCTCGATATTTTTGAGGTCGAGTGGCACCAAACTATTATTAATAGTTATGTATTTATTTTTATATTTTAAATTTATATTTTTAATAATTTAATTATAGAAATTACTTACTTATGAGTTTCGGGCTCGATATTTTTTAGGCCTAGTGGCACCAAACTATTATTAATAGTTATGTATTTTTTTATTTAAATTCATATTTTTAATAATTTAATTGTACAAATTACTTACGTATGGGTTCTGGGCTCGATATTTTTGAGGCTCAGTGGCACAAAACTATCATTAATAGTTAGGGGGTTTTAGAGCTTTACCCATAAAAATCAAATTAACTACCCTTGCCTACCATTTACTTTTGTACCCATTAAACTAATTACCCTTCTTACCCATTATAGCTTTTATGAGTACTTTTTCACAGTTTCTTTTTTCTTCTTTTTCGTTGTTTTTGGTCTTTCTCCCTTTCTGTTATTTTTTTTCTATCATATCATTTTTTATTTTCTTTTTTACCATAATATGATTCAGAACTCAATTTTGGCTCCTTTATTTTAATTTTATTTCTTTCCTTTTATTCATTTTTCTTTTATTTCTTTGTTTCTTTTTTAATTTCACTTAACTCTTTTTTTCACTAGATAATCTAATCACATTCATTTTATTATTTGTTTTGGCTCTCTTTTTTTATTCTTCTTTATTTTATACAACAATAAAAAATAAGTAATATACTAAACATTCATTCATTATTTTTGTCATATAACTGATATAATATACCTTCTGTCTTTTATCTTATTTTTTATCTAAATCAATTATTAGAACTACTTCTACATTATACATGTTTTCTCCTCTATTTTTTCATTGTATTTTTTCTTTTTGCTCCTTCGCTAATTTTATTTTTATTATTTTTAAATTATTTGTTCTATATTTCCTATTTTTCCTCATAATCTAATTCTACATATCTTTTTGGCTCTTTTACTTTTGTTATTTTTTCTCTCATTTTTTTTACTATATCAAATAAATATAACTGATATAATACATATTTTTATTTTATTTAATTTTTCATTTACTAGTTATCAGAAAATAACTCACTCTAGCATATGTATATAGAAAATAATATTAGTAGCAGTTGAAGTATATTGTTGCAGTGTACTATGATACTCACATGGTATATTATATACTAACATGGTATCATAGAGGTCTAGTTCATTCCTTCGAGAAATACACTTAGTTCTCTATAATACCTATATATTATATACCACATATTGACATGATATAATATGGCATTCCTTCCAAAATAACACTCAACCTTATTGATACCAATATGGTATATAGCATATGATAACGGGACTCATAGAGGACTGGTTCATTCCTTCAATAAAAAAAGCACTCGTCAGTACTTTATGATATCCACATGGTATATATTATATACTAACAAGATATAGGTCTGGTTAATTCCTTCAAAAAAGAGGCCGGCCCTCTATGATACCAAACTGATATATACATATACCATTTTGGTATATAATACAAATTCATCTACTTCGCTACCTCAACATCATTTCAATCCAAACTTCATAACTCTAATGCAAAATATTGACCAATTAGCTAAAAATTTTGCCACAGCCTTCATTCAACATTTCAAACTAGCATAAAAACTCTATTGAAACATTGTCCAATAAAAAAAAATATCAACTTGGTATATATATATCGTATACTAACAGGCTATCATAGAGGACTGGTTCATTCCTTAACAAAAATAAATACACGCCAGTCCTCTATGATACTCATATAGTATATATCATTACTGACATGATATAAGTATGGTTCAGTCCTTTAAAAAAGAACTTATTCCTCAATGATACCAAACCGGTATACATGTATACTATTTTGGTATATAGTATAAATTTATCTCTATCACAAGTTGAACTCAATTTATCGAGGTTGTTCTCTCGATATTTTGTACTATTATTAAAAAAATTAAATATTGTACCAGTTAAATGCAGCTAATACAATCAAAAAATAATTCAACTAGCATATGATACCAGTATAGTATATAACTATACTAAAAGGGTATAGAGTTGGAATGAATTATATACTAAAATGGTATATTCGTATACTATTTGGGTATACAAATTTGTCTTCTTCTCCGGTTCAACTATATTTCAACCCAAATTTCTAAAATTTACTACAAAATCTTCACCAAATTGACTAAAACTTTAGTTACAACCTCCAATCAACTTTCCAAACTAACACATACAAAACCGGATCAAAATAATTAAAAACTCAAACAAATATTTATTTGCGCTCAATATTTGTATTAAAATAATATAAATTTACCCTTAGTTCAAATATATTGAGCTCAAGAAAGTTCGAACATCGAGTAACTAAAAATTCTAATTTTCAAAACATTCACTTCAAAGCAAAACAGAGAGAAGAAGAAGAAAAAAGTAATAGAAGAGAGGATTCATGTATGAGTATGAAAAGCTAAAGCGTGAGCTAGCTATATGACATATCATATGTGCTTTTACTATCAGATTTAACAAAAGAGAAAAATTTCTGGTAAAATGAAAATTGTACGCTAGAAGGAGGGCGGGTAAATAATATTGATAGCATAGGTAGGGAAAGTAAATAGTTTAGGTATGGCTATTTAAGGGTAAATAGTTTGAATTTAACGGGTATAAAGTGAAATTTTCCCTAATAGTTATGTATTTCTTAAAAAAATTAAAATTCATATTTTTGATTTTTTTAATAACTTAATTGTGTGTGTGTGTACATACATATATATATATATATATATATATATATATATATACATATATATATATATACATATATATATATATATATATACATATATACATACATATATATATATATATATATACATACATATATATATATATATATATATATATATATATATATATATATATATACATATATATAAGTTCCGGGCTCCATATTTTGAGGATCAAAATTCCAAGCTAAAATACTACACATTACTACGTTACAAGATTCCAAATTTTACTAGCCTAAAAGGGTCTACGTTTTACTACGCTAAAAAGGTCTAGATTTTACTACGCTAAAAAATAATCTAAAATCAAACAAACTTATATTTTTACTACACAAAATAACACGAAAGCACATATATATATAAAGAGAATATTAACATACTAATCCGGATAAATTTAACATACTAATTTCGAAAAAATACAAACCAAGTAAACACATACAAATCAAATAATAATAATATGCATTATTATAAAAGTTCAAACTTAAAATAAATCGAAATACCTCGATTTAGATTTTTCTCAAACCGAAAAGATGGAAATTTTGACTCCAAAACCGTAAATGAACAATACCAAGAAACTTTCCTCGAGTGTGGGACCCACATGCTTCAACTTTTATATGTCGGGGGACCCAAAAAATTTTTTTTAATGGAACGAACATAATTTGGAGGGGGGAGGAGGGACCAAACTTAAAAAATTAGAGGAGAGAAGATGAGGAAGACGATGGGTGAAGGAGAAGAAGATGGAAAGTTTTAATAACGCATACAACGCCAGAAATTATGGCGTTGAAAACCGACAGGTTTAATGCCTGAAAACCTGGCATTATATATTAACAGTTCAGTTACTATTAATATACAACGTTAAGTTTTTTGACGTTGTATATAGAATGATTTTTTTTTTTAACTTAAAAAGGTTGTTTGAGTCTAAAAAGAACCTATTTAGGTTGAACTCGTGAAAGTTGTATTACTATGTATTTTTGTTGTACGTCACGTTCTCTCAGACATTTTTGTCTCCAATTGTACTTAGTTTTTGAAGACATTGAAACCTAAATTTCTCATACATTTATTTATTATCATCCGCTTAATACTACTTAGTTGAATTTGTAACAACCACTCCAATATTTAGCTATCAATACATATAAAGTAAAAAAGAAATTAGCTACTACTATAATTTTCTACTGCTGTAGTATTTACATTTTACCATACGAAAAAGAATATTTTAATTCAGGCACCTCGAATAGCGTGACGACAAATGAATCCCATCAGACACACACATTTCGTCCCTCCTCCGCCGCGTCGAAACTGAGATGTGATCCCACGATTACCTCTAACCGCTCAATCGTCGCGTCCCATCACACGATACCCCACGATGAATCGATGATAATGTTTTCTATTTACTGTACACTAGACACGAAGTTTAAGAAAAGAAAGAAATTTTTTAAATTTATTGTGTAAAATAAGGCACATATATTTTGTGTGACTATAAATCATTACATAAAGGTAAATTGTTTCCAAATAAGGAAAAATGTTTTTCTGTTTGGCACGGACTCACATAAATTGAAACATAGGAAGTATTTAGGAGTCTTTCTATTCATTAAGTAGGGGTAAGGTTTGCATACAAACTATCCTCCGTAAACCCCACCTATTGAGATCAAATCATCAAACTGAATGTGTTGTTATTATTGTATTTACTATTTAGTGGGCGTTTGGACATAAGAATTATAAAAATTCATAAAAAAAAAAGTGAGGAAAAACAAATTAAAGTAAAAGTAGTATTTAAAAATTAGAGTTGTATTAGACATGAATACAATTTTGGATTATTTTAAAATTTTATGAGTGATTTAAGTGAAACTTTTGAAAAATTACTTTTTGTAATTTTTTTAATTTTTGAAAAATCCGAAATTCATTTTCAAGTGAAAATTAAAAAATTATAACCAAACATTAATTTCAAAAAAAGTAAAAAAGAAAATAAAAACGTGATTTTTTATGGCCAAACATGCTCTTAGTTTGTTATTAATGTTTTGGTTTCTCATTTGATATTGTTCTAGGAAAATAAGAAAAAAGTACTTATTATTTTTATTTTTAAGAATCGGAGCTGAAACATTTTATTAAACGTGAAGCTATCTTATCTATTACACTACTACTACTACAACAACAATAACAATAACCTAGTATAATCCCACAAGTGGGGTCTGAGAAGGATAAGATGTACGTAGCCTTACCCCTACCTTGGAAGGGCAGAGAGACTACTTTGAATAGACCATTGGCTAAAGAAGGTGAGAGAAGCCCTGATAGCAAGTAATGGAAAGACAATTAATTAGAAAACTAAATCGGAGATAACAATAGAGAATATAAAAGGGGTACCGATAACAATTAATTGCAAGATAATATATTTAGAAAACTAATTCCACGACAACAAACATGAATATGAACGAAGTACTACTAGCAAACTACAGAATTATTGATGACAAGTAACAACGAAACAAGACACGTGGATATAGCAAACAAAGGAAAAATAGGTATCGTACTAGCGCTAATTGAGCTGAGAATATAAAGGAAAACACACGACTACCTACTAACCTTCTACCCTAATCTTCAACCTCTATCTAGGGTCATGTCATCGGTTAGATCCAGCTGCATCATTTCCCGCCTAATCACTTCCCCAAGACTTCTTTCCTACCTCTACCCCTCCCTTCACCTCCCAAAGCCAACCTCTCACATCTCCTGATATGGGCTTCTCCTCTTAACATGCCCAAATCATCTCAACCTTGCCTGGCACATCTTTGCCTCCACAGGGGCCACTTTCACCTTGTTCTGAATAACTTCATTCCTAATTTTATGCAACCTAGTATGTCCATACATCCATCTCAACATTATCATTTCCGCTACTTTCATTTGCTGAACATGAGAGTATCTGACTCCTTAACACTTTACCTCATACAACATAGTCGGTCTAACCACTACCTTGTAGAACTTACCCTTAAGTTTTAACGGCACATTCTTATCACACAAGACACCGAAAGTGAGCCTCAACTTCATCCACCGTACTCCGATACGGTGTGTGACATCCCCATCTATCCCCCCATCCTTCTTAATTATAGATCCCACATACTTGATTCTCTCTTTCCTAGAAATGACTTGCATATCGAGTCTCACATCCCCGTCTACCTCTTGGGTAACACCGCTAAGCTTACACTCCAAGTATTCTGTCTTGGACATGCTCAACTTAAAACCCTTAGGCTCTAGGGTATGTCTCAAGATCTCTAGCCTCCCATTAACGCTACCTCGCGTCTCATCGATCAGGACTATGTCATCCTCTATCAAGCACCACGAACCTCCCCTTGAATTTGACGCGTCAAAGAATCCATCGCAAGGTAAAATAAAATCGGGCTAAGCATTGATCTCTGATGCAACCCCATCTCAATCGGAAAGTAATCAGAGTCTCTTCTTGTTGTCCTAACCCGTGTCTTAGATCAATCATACATGTCCTGAATCACTATAATATATGTTACATGCACTCCTCTAGCCTCCAAGCATCTCCATAGAACCTCTCTCAGGATATTGTCATAGGCTTTCTCTAGGTCAATAAACACCATATGCAAATCATTCTTCACCGCCCTATACTGCTCAACCAATCTCCTCACAATGTGAATGATCTCAGTAGCCAACCGTCCCGGCATAAACCAAATTGGTTCTCGGAAATGGACACACACCTCATCAACCTCCTTTCCATCACCCCCACCCACACTTTCATCGTATTTCTTAACAATTTGATACCACTATAGTTGTTACAATTTTGGACACCCCCTTGTTCTTTTACAACGAGATGATTGTACTCATCCCCCACTCTTCGGGTATCCTCTTTGTCCTAAAAATAACATTAAACAACCTAGTAAGCCATTCCGAGCCCTCCTTACCCACGCTCTTCCAGAATTTTGCATTTTAGGAAAAATGCCAAAATTATCCATGTACTATGTTAAATTGTTTACATATGTCCTCCGTTATACTTTTCGTTCAAATTTAACCCTACCGTTAAGATAGTAAACAAATTTGTACCTAACCCTAAGGAATTTCCATTGTGGCACCGGACTCAGCAAATAAAATTCCAGCAGGAGTCCATGTCGCCATTTCTTTTGCAATATCTTATTTATTGCATAGATTTACAAAATAAAATAAAAATAGAAATAAAAAAGACATTCCCATTTGGATTTTACGCTATCTCTATCGTCTACTGATCACGCCCAACTATGCCTTATAAAAAGGACTAAGCGGCCGCTGCAGATATAATCAGTTTTATAAGTCCGGAGTTGAATCCCACAGAGAAATAAGGCTTAGCTATAGTTATTCAATATTACCAAGAAATACAAGTCCAAACAATTTCCTAGTTATAAAGATTATAATTTTTATTTTAAACTAATTAATTAACAAATATTAAAAAATAGTAAAATTACCAACTAAGGAAACTAAAGGTTGGAGGAAATATTAAGGAGGTATAAAGTTATGATTTTTCAAATTTCGCCTAAGTATTCTCTCCCGATCATGAGTAATTTAGGTGTCGTAGCTGTCACACCTCCCTTTTTACTACCCCACATGCGTAAGGCGTATAAATACACTTGTAGGGTATACCCCGACGTTCAATTACCCGAAACGGATAAAATAACGTAAGGGAAGGAGTTTTTCCAATTTAAGGACAATCGGTTCGGGATTTTATTAGAGATTAATCAGAGTCGCCACTTGGGAATGACAATGGTGTCCCAAGTCACCGGTTAATCCCGAATCCGAGGAATTTTGACTCTTTAAAATGTCTGCGAAGCAGAGGTCCGGATAAGGAACTCTGTTAACCCGGGAGAAGGTGTTAGGCACTCCCGGATTCCGTGGTTTTAGCACGGTCGCTCCACTGTCGTTCTTGACTTTTGTTTGACTCGGTTATAGATTTTTAACAACATAATGTGCTTTTACGTTAGATTTTAGGAATTTGCGACATCGCGGAAACACGCCTCGAGTCATACCGCAACCAGTACGCCTATGACTTTTGGTGTATTTTGGCTTTGCCGAGATTTGGATTTGAGTCGCACCAAGTGCACACTCGTTCATAGGAAGGTATATTAAATCGTGCCTAAATATAGTCTATATCGGCTTTTAAGTCTTTTGGGAGAAGCTATGGAATTGGCTATTAGCTTTCCCGGGTCTATTTGTGTTTATATCATTACTAAATGGGGGCCCCGGTGTTATTCGGGCGAGGCTCGTCCCAATTTTTATTAAAGGATTCAATACTTGTATTTAACTACGTTTTCTACACTTGTTCTTTCCCTAATCGTATTATTAGCACTATAATAATCCAGGCCCATAATTTTTGCTATACATTAGGCCCGGTCTCTTCACTTTGCTTAACTAAATCAGCCCAGGCCTTAAAGCCCAGGTAATCTTCAGGTTCATGCTCGAGGCTTTGATATGATTCATGCCGTGGGGTTAAGAGAGTTTATATAACAGATTGAAATAATAAAAATCAGAAACGCAAGCTGAATAGAATGAACTCAAAATGTTTTATTCATTAAAGAGAAATCAGTACACAACTTATTGTGAATCGATTATCTATTACAACTCAGACTAGAGCTAAAGGCTATTTATGATCTCAACCTTTGTTAACAAGTTGATACTAACACTAACAGATTCTAAAGGAGAGCAATTCGATTATTCCAGAAGTTCATAGAGTAATTAAACTAATTATCTACAAATGACCAAAATTAAGTAACTAACCTATACATGAAAGTGTTTAATCGACCCAATTGCTTGCTAATGTCAACTGAGTTATCCAAGACTGAATGATCTATTCATATGTACACAAATGTATCATTGATTCTAATTCAACTTAGCTTATGCCATGAACCACAGTCGCGAATGAACTACCAACTCTTCTGCCTATTCTCTCTTTTGAACCTATTATACCACTTTATAGCCATGTTTGAGCACCAATTAACACCAAAACTGAACCCGTTTTAACATCATTGCCTATTTTACTTCTTATCTTTTAAACTTGTTCAAACACTAAGATTAATTAATGAAACAGATTAACTGAATAAGCTCAGTATTACTAATGTAGGCAAATGAATCGATGAGCTCTAGTTTTAATAGTGCTCATATTTAGCTATGTGATGAATTATCTACACCAACACTATCATTACACTACTGATTTCCTCCTGAATTTCGTTACCAGATTGTTAGTTTTGCAGGTGTTGTTAACCAACTTATGTTTTAGTACTTTTACCTAATTAAACTAAGTGGTAAACTATCTATATTATATTACTACTATACTACTACTACTATACTATTACATTGTTTCTGCTTGGTTTTGTTCTTCAGCTACTATAAAAGACTACAATGAATAATTTACAACTAAAACTAATCAACATTAGAATATAACTTCATGACGGCACAGGATCTTCATTTTTATTTCATCAAGGTCATCAATACAACTTCAATTGAAAAGACATGTACCTGAACCACAAAGAAAATCCGATGAGTCTAGGGGTAAAGCAGGTAAGCACAGCAAAGATTGAAACAGCAGTGAATGCAACAGTGAAGAGAAGGAAGCACAGCACACAGCAGTAGCAAAGTCCACAGCAAACAGAGAAGACCCAAGTAGATAATCCAATGAAATCCGATAGAAAACCCGGAAAATTCTACTGTTGTATTGCTAATTATAACAGCCTATATATTTTAGATTGCTTCAGCTTGGAACCCAAATGTATTTTCTCAGATTACTCTTCAGTGGAATCCCTTTTTCAGCCCCTTTTAAGAGATATTTATAGCTAACCTTTAGGGCTGAATACTTGGGGAGGAAGTATGGGATTAATCCCACTTCCCCCCTCCTAAAATTATCCATTCTACACTTTAGTCCATATTTCAGTTACCAGAAACCCTTCCAGCATGTGCTGGAAGGTTCTAAAGATTCTCTTTTATGGCCTTTTACTAGTATGACCTTAGGGGTTTGAGATTTTTACTGATTTCCCATTTTTAGGAGACCATTATACCCCTAAATCTCTGCAAAATTGCAGAAATCTGGAGCATGAATGTCCCTATTACCCTCCTAAGTTCTTACTAGTTACTATTTTACCTTTTCAATACCCAATTGTGCCCCTAAGAGCACTGCTGATTTACCAGCTTGCCTAGGGCAGATTTTAGCTAGTTTTGAACCTATTTAACTAATAGCCAGCCCTGGCATTAGTATTTAAGGGCTGGCCAGATTTATTTCTAAGAGCTATTTCAATTTTAGCCACTTTTAAACTAATTCCAGTCAATTAAGACCCATTTATTCCTAATTAAAACTAATTGCAGGCATAGCCTGTTTTATTGTTATGTTTAAACTATTTAAAATTTAGCCAGTCTCAAGTTGAGACTTAGCTTGGGCTATTAAAGCCATATACTGAACAGCTAGGCCCAAAACCTTTATAGGTTTGGCCACTTTGCTGTTCAGGGCTCAATATAGAGCCTGGGCTAGTCCGCATTTGCAGACATAGCCCCTTTGCACAACCAGCCACTGTTTAACAGTGAACTGTGTGTTAGGGCTTATAGAATTGGTCAACCTTTTGCAAGGTTAACCATTCTTAGGCCAATTATTAAACTTATAACCTAATTATGCAATTTCAGTGTTTTATCCTATTTAAAAACTAACCATTTATGGAACCTAGAACTACAGCTATAACCAATCCTCCTAAAGTTAATGAATGTAAATCATATGCTCATACTAACAAGAACTGCTGAGAACTCAATCATTTTCAACATGTATAGCCACATAATATCAAACAGTGTGAATCAATCAATCAAAACTCAGAAGGGAACAATTGATAGGGTTGAATCTTAATTAATCAGTTCACATTACCCAATTTCATGTGCCAATCAATGTCAAATTAGACTTAGTTACGAGCAGTTTGTGTTATATAATACATTGAAAACTTCAAAACTCTAATGGTTCATGGCATAGGCACACAGAAGCATAGACTCTCATGAAACAGTCAACATGACTCATAAAACAATGAATTTCAACAGAATGGTAATCAGAATTTACTTTCAAGTATTGGCCCTAAGATCATGCTAAGCTAACAGGGCAGGTAAAACACAGGGTTATGAACTAATCCTAATCTTGTGTATGCATATGATAGGGCAAGATGAAGATGAAGAAAATGATACCATGGTGGAACAATGAAAGGGAAACATCTTAGAACAGATTAGCATGGGATGAGACAAATAACAGAATCCTATTATTAACAAACTAAGAAGAGCAAGCTAAGACATCTTATGGATAATTACCAGAGCAACATGCCAAAAATATGAAATAAACTATGGAATGGTGAGAATATAATCAACCAGAAACAAATCATGGAAAAATGCATGACAGATAACATGAAGATGATGAAGAGAAGGATATAGAGAGAAACAGTGAAGAAAGACAGGAAAGTTCAATCAGGGTGCTTCAAAAACAACTTAATGTAATGATGAGAAGTTAAGCTACTATCAAAACTATGCATTCATGATAATGGGAGAAGGCTGGACTGTAAAAATTAAACAGATCCAAAGACTATAATATCTACAAGATGAGGAAACAAAGGGAATTCAAAGTGACTCTTATGACTTAACATGATTGGTAGCAAACAATTATGAAGATGGACAAGATGAAAAAAAACCTAATTCTTTCATAGATCATTAAAGCCAAACATCAAGAGTAGTCAAACAGATGCAAAAATGAAGAAAAGGAAATGAATCAAAGTAACTTAAACTTACTATCTATGACTTTAAACATAAAAGAACTAAAAGACAAAGGTCAACGGCCATGCTTTTGTAATGATTCAAAACCAATAGTGAAACAGTCAGGGGAAAAGATGAGACTTCTGAAATTAAGGCTAAGAGCCATGAAATCAAAACCAAACAAACAACACCTCATCACTAACATGCTCGGAAGAAATGATCAAGGAACCTTATGACTAAATACCAAAGACAAACCCTAAAACTAAACATGTTGAGAAAAGCTACTCAGTATAGCAAGAAAACAGATTAACAGGAGGATATACAAAACCAAACCGTAGCACAGAGGGTAAGCAGAACATAAAATCAAAATCGGACCAAACCTAAAGCTATCATGTGAAACAAGATCTAAGAAAGCAAAAACATGCAAGAAGAACACAAGTAAAATCATAAACAGCCAAAACAAGAAAAGGGTAGGGACTTAGCTTGCGGGGCCTGTCCCCCGAGCTTCCTATTCTCTTTTCTTTTCTTTTCTTTAATCTCTCAGACTCTCCCAGGCTTTTCTTCTTGTTTCTCTTTTTTTCTTCTTTATTTTTTTTTCAGAACTCTTTTTTTCGATTTTTCTCTGATTTTTCTTTTAGGCTCAAAGGGGAAGCCTTTTTGGACTTCGGCTTGAAGAGGGGTGTTTGGGTGAGGGTAAAGAATGATTCTTGATTGGGGTTTGAACTTGGGGTCGCCGGAGTTAGGGTTCCGACGACCCTTTTTGGGATATTCGAAACGTTCCGGTAAGATTCGAGGGTAGCCAATGGTATGGTTGGGTAGCTCTAGTGGAGAGGAAGAGTTTGGCATTAGTTTCAGGTGGATCTGCATACTTTGGTGGTCATCGGCGTAACTCCGGTGACCGGGACTTTGAAGAACGGGGTGTTTTTCTGGGTTTTTTGGATGTGCTATGGCATGAAGAGGAAGGAGAAGACGAGGGGAAAGGTGAGAGGAGCCGGCGACCACCGTAGGAGTGGTGGCCGCCATGGCCGTTTAGGGTTCTCTGAGGTTGAAGACGTTGGTGATGAAGATGAAGAGAGGGGCGGCTGTCTCTTAGGGTTTTGATTTTGGCAAAATGAGACAGCCGCTTCAGACAAGCCCTTTTTATAGGCCAAATATCCGATGAAATCTCGGCCGTTCGTTTGATCAAGATCGACGGCTCTGAATGAGCGTTACTTAAACGCTGTCGTTCGATTGTTAAAGAGGCTAAGGTCTTTGGCCGTTAGATTAAATCACACAGACGGCTCAGATCAAATCTCCTATAATTAATTAAGACCTATATTCAACTAAATATCCCAGCCGTTAGATCAACGAGGTTGGACGGCTGGGATCAAGTCCCTTAGAGACCTGGACCGGGTCTGCTTTGGGCCTAAGGACTGGGCTGGCTATTTGGACTCATATTTGGCCCAGATTTATTACACAACCTTTTTTGTATTTTTTCAATTTTAATGATTTTTTATGTATTTTCTTTTATACTTTTTTTTTCTTTTTTCTTTTTATGAAAAATATAAATCCTAATTTTACTACCTACTCTAATTTCCTAGTATTTTTTTGGTAATTTTCTGCTATTTTTACTACTTAAGCTATTTTACTAGTTTTCTAATTAACTAAACTAACAAATTAATTACTACTATTTTTTGATTTTTTTTTACTTTCTTACTTATTCAAACACACAAAAATATAACTAATTTCAAGCAAAGCAAGTAATTGCAACTCAAAAACATATTTATTTTAATTTTGGAATTATTTGCCTGGTGCAAAAATCATGTGCTCACAGCTGCCCCTCTTTGCTCGGGAACACGAAGAGTTTCAGTGCAAAGACAAGTGAGCGATAATGAGAGATTTTTGCACATCGGCATATTCCGTGAAAGCATTTTTGAAAACCTTTTGACCGCACCCTGCTTTAGAGGTTGCCTACATATCCTGGGCTAAACAGGAATCAAGTCAGTGTAGTTCGGGAAGGTCTGGCAGTTTTAAAACTACCAGACTCACTGTTGCATTGACACTGTTGAGACCTGCTGACTTACTCCTTATTACACCGGGGGGGAAATGTAAAATGAAGAAGCTATTCTAAGCTAAGATCCTACGATTACAATTGTTCCTAATCTAGCTCTTGCTCTTCTTCCCTTTCCGGTGATGCAGAATCTTCCTCTTTTTTTTTTTTTTTTTTTTTTTTTTTTTTTTTTTTTTTTTTTTTTTTTTTCTTTTTTGTTGATTTTCTTGTTTTCTCTTGTTGACTCTCTTTTTTGTTGATTTTCTTGTTTTTCTTGATCCCGAGCTGAACCTGCTCAAAACAAAACAACAAACTACCTCTTTTTTTTTCTTTTTCTGCCCCAATGTGGGCTTTTAACTGTATAAACCATGATGTGCAGAAAATATTCCCGAATTTGAAGGTGGGCGCCTAACAGAAAATATTCCCGTATTTGAAGGTGGGCGCCTAACAGAATTTAAACGTGCAATGTGATGCAGAAAATATTCCCGTATTTGAAGGTGGGCGCCTAACGAAATTTAAACGTGCAATGCGATGCAGAAAATATTCCCGTATTTGAAGCGGGGGCGCCTAACGTAAATTTAAACGTGCAATGCGAATGCGAGAAAATATTCCCGTATTTGAAGGTGGCCGCTTAACCGAAATTTAAATGTGCAATGCGATGCGTAAAATATTCCCGTATTTGAAGGTGGGCGCCTAACGTAAATTTAAACGTGCAATGCGATGCGAGAAAATATTCCCGTATTCGAAGGTGGGCGCCTAACGAAATTTAAACGTGCAATGCGAATGCGAGAAAATATTCCCGTATTTGAAGGTGGGCGCCTAACGTAAATTTAAACGTGTAATGCGATGCGGAAAATATTCCCTCAGCCTGAGGACCGGGGAGTGGATTTTAAAATATGTTACCTCCTCTTTTTGGTATTTTCTTTTACCAACTTATCTCTTGCTTGTGAATTTCTCCACTTATTCGGTAGACTTACTCTTTTTGGTATTTTAAATTTTCCACATTGGTCACATTCACTTTAAAGTGATTAGTGACAATTTGTTCTTGCATGAAACAAAATTTATTAGATATAAACTGCTGGCAACTGGCATCTGCCGTCCTCACTTCTTATTGCTTCCTTTGTTTTTGCTTTTTCATGTTGCATGGCTTTCGACTTCTTGTCCCTTGCAGACTCTTTTTGTATTTTCTCATTTCTCCATTTTTGTTTTGTTTTCTTTTTCTTTGGCCATGTTTGCCAAGCTTCTTTATTCCTTTCCCCAATCTTCCGTTCTTTCTGATCCAGTGTTATTTCAACTTCCGTTATCAGGAGCTGGTAGTTAGCTCTCAAAAGGGTAAACAATGAAATGCAGAAAAAATGAAAGAAAGGTAAAGGTATTTTGGAGAGATGACAGAACTTATCTGGGTATTTGCTGGCTGATTCCGCTCTGACCATGCCATGTATTTAAACTCTGACCCAGTTCGTTCCAATCATTATTCTGACTCCGAATTGCCTTTGACCCAAACCGATGCTCTTTTTCGTTGCTTTTCTCCTTTCTGATGATCGCCCTACGGTGCCTCGAAAGGTTTTCACCAATAAGACTTTCTCATTTATTCTCTCAACCTCACGATCATCTCACAGTGCCGGCTAAGGTTTTCACTGATGAGACTCTCTCATTTTATTTCTCTCAATCTCACAATCGCCTCACGGTGCCGGTTACGGTTTTCACCGATGAGACTCTCTCATTTTTTCATTTTCCCTTTTTTTTTCATTTTTTTTTTGTATTTTGTTTTCTGTTCCACGGGTATTGTCCGATACCTCGCTCCTCCTTCGTTGTATTCGTTGTCATTTCAGAATTGATCAGAAGGTCTTTCTTTGGACTGTAACGTGGCTTTTGGACGGGTTAAGAAAGAAAGATATAAAGGCTCAAAATTTCAACGAGGGTTAAAAATATTTACAACTCTCGGAATTATTAAAACATAACTTCTGCCCCAGTTTCAATATGTGGGGAATTTTTGGATTTTTCTTTATTGTGATTGAACCTCAGAGAGGCTGCCTACGTACCCTTTCGGGATCAAGTCAGACGTAGTTCATCCAACTTTATAAGTTAGATGGATTTCTTTTTTGACTTTTTCCCGATTTTTGTCTTTTTCTCTTTTTTTTTTCATTTTTTTCATTTTTTCATTTTTTCATTTTTTCATTTTTTTCATTTTTTGTCATTTTTCCATCATTTCATTTTTCATTCCGGCAACTTCGATCTTATTATACTAAAGCAATTCCGAGAGAGGGATATGAAAGAATTCATTCATTAAGGCTCAAAGGGGTTAACTATGGATAAAGTGTTTGGATAGAGAACAAAATGCCTTCGTCATTTCAATTCCAAAATCACAACAAAATACAAAACACATAATTGAAAGGAATCATACATAGTATCTTTTGACCGCATCTGAATTGATAGCAGTCTCTACGCACTTTCCTTCAACATCTGTTAAATACAATGCTCCATTGGACAACACCCGTGATACCACGAACGGTCCCTGCCAATTTGGCGCAAACTTGCCTTTTGCCTCGGCCCAATGTGGCAAGATACGCCTCAATACCAGTTGTCCGACTTCAAACTTTCGAGGTCGTACCTTCTTATTATATGCTCTGGCCATTCTCCGCTGATACAACTGTCCATGGCAGATCGCGGCCAATCTCTTCTCATCAATCAAATTCAACTGTTCTAATCGGGCCTTTACCCATTCATCGTCATCTATCTCATATTCGGCTATAATTCGCAATGATGGTATTTCTATTTCTGCGGGTATAACGGCCTCTGTTCCATACACCAGGGTATAAGGTGTGGTTCCGATAGAAGTACGTACCGTCGTGCGGTAACCCATGAGAGCAAAGGGTAACTTTTCATGCCACTGCTTGGATCCCTCCACCATTTTCCGGAGAATCTTCTTGATGTTTTTATTTGCCGCTTCTACTGCACCATTTGCCTTCGGCCTGTAAGGTGTGGAATTACGGTGCGTGATCTTAAACCTTTCACAAACTTCTACCATGAGATGACTGTTTAAATTGGCTCCATTGTCTGTGATAATCACTTTGGGGATTCCAAATCGGCATATGATATTCTCGTGCACAAAATCCACCACCGCTTTCTTCGTCACCGCCTTGAATGTTTTAGCTTCGACCCACTTGGTGAAATAATCAATTGCAACCAGGATAAACCTGTGCCCATTAGAAGCGGCTGGATCTATTGGGCCGATAACATCCATGCCCCAAGCAACAAAGGGCCATGGTGCTGACATTGTGTGCAACTCATAAGGCGGGGAGTGGATCAGATCCCCATGTACCTGGCATTGATGGCATTTCTTTACATACCCGATACAATCACGCTCCATCGTGAGCCAGTAGTACCCAGCTCTCAAGATCTTCTTTGCTAAAACATATCCGCTCATGTGGGGTCCGCATACTCCAGCATGTACTTCAATCATGATCTCATCTGCTTGTTGTGCATCCACGCATCTCAATAAACCCAGATCCGGTGTTCTTTTGTATACCACTCCTCCACTGAAGAAAAATCCATTGGCTAGACGCCTGATGGCTCTCTTCTGGTCTCCGGTGGCTTGCTCCGGGTATTTGCCAACTTTCAAGTATTCTCTAATATCATGATACCACGGCTCTCCATCCGACTCTTCTTCCACAGCGAAGCAATAAGCATTCTGATCTCGGACTTGGATCTGGAGTGGATCTATATAAGTCTTGTCCGGATGATGCAACATAGAGGACAGTGTGGCCAAAGCATCTGCAATCTCATTGTGCATTCTCGGGATGTGCTTGAATTCTATAGACCGGAATCTTTGAGACAACTCGTGCAAACAATACCGATATGGTATCAATTTCAAATCTCGTGTCTCCCATTCCCCTTGAATTTGGTGTACCAAGAGATCCGAGTCACCCATGACCAAAATCTCTTGAATACCCATGTCAATTGCCATCCTTAATCCCAAGATGCACGCCTCATATTCGGCCATATTGTTGGTACAGAAAAATCGAAGCTGAGCTGTGACGAGATAGTGTTGACCCGTACTTGAAATGAGTACCGCTCCGATACCAACGCCCCTGCTGTTGACGGCTCCATCAAAGTACATTTTCCATCCCGGCCTTTCCTCTTGCTCCATCTCCTCGACAAGCATTGCCTCTTCATCCGGAAAGTATGTTTTCAATGGTTCATATTCATCATCCACCGGATTCTCGGCTAAGTGGTCCGCAATAGCTTGTGCCTTCATTGCCGTACGAGTTACATAGACAATGTCGAATTCTGTGAGCAGAATCTGCCATTTGGCCAATCTTCCCGTAGGCATAGGCTTCTGAAATATATACTTCAGAGGATCCAGCCGTGATATCAAGTACGTAGTGTATGCTGACAAATAATGCTTTAGCTTCTGAGCCACCCAAATCAATGCACAACAAGTTCTCTCCAGTTGGGTATACTTCACCTCGTAGGATGTAAACTTTTTGCTGAGGTAATATATGGCCTGTTCTTTCTTGCCTGTCTCATGATGTTGACCCAGTACACAACCAAAGGAATTATCTAGCACCGTCAAATACAAAATCAGAGGACGCCCTGGTTCTGGAGGAACTAACACCGGAGGATTGGCCAAATATTCCTTGATCTTGTCAAAGGCTTCCTGACACTCGTCGGTCCATTTAACTGCTGCATCTTTCTTCAACAACTTGAAGATTGGCTCGCATGTTGATGTCAATTGAGCAATGAACCGACTAATGTAATTCAACCTTCCTAATAAGCTCATGACCTCCTTCTTGTTTTTTGGCGGAGGTAGACTTTGAATAGCCTTGATCTTTGACGGATCCAGTTCAATACCTCGCCGACTCACAATAAACCCCAGCAGTTTCCCTGAAGGTACTCCAAAAGCACACTTCGCCGGATTGAGCTTTAGATTGTACCTCCGGAGTCTTTGGAAAAACTTCCTCAAATCCCTCACGTGATCAGGTTGTTTCCTGGATTTTATAATGACATCGTCCACATATACTTCAATTTCCCGATGCATCATATCATGAAACATTGTGGTCATTGCCCTCATGTAAGTTGCCCCGGCATTCTTCAATCCAAACGGTATTACTCTATAACAGTACGTTCCCCAAGGTGTAATGAAGGCAGTTTTCTCAGCATCTTTTTCGTCCATCAGGATCTGGTGATAACCTGCATAACAATCCACAAACGAACCGATTTCATGCTTGGCGCAATTGTCGATCAATATGTGAATGTTTGGCAATGGGAAGTCATCCTTCGGACTGGCTTTGTTGAGGTCTCTATAGTCTACACACACTCTGGTTTTGCCATCTTTCTTCGGGACCGGCACAACATTTGCCAACCAGGTGGGGTATTTGGTAACTCTTATGACCTTTGCCTCAAACTGCTTATTCACCTCTTCCTTTATCTTCACGCTAATGTCCGTTTTGAATTTCCTCAGCTTTTGTTTCACTGGCCGGCATTCCGAATAGATAGGCAACTTGTGTACCACCAGATCCGTGCTAAGCCCGGGCATGTCATCATAGGACCAGGCAAAGATGTCCTTAAATTCATGTAGCAACCTTATCAATTCATCCCTGAGGGGGGCCTCCAAATGTACACTAATCTTTGTTTCTCGGACATCATCTTCGCTCCCCAAATTTACAGCTTCCGTATCACTCAGATTCGGTTTGGGTTTTTCCTCGTATTGTTTCATGTCCTTACTTATTTCCTCCAGGGCTTCCTCATCCTCACATTCTATTTCACTATCTTCCTCGATTTCTTGTATAGTAGCGTGATTGTTAGAACTAGGTCTAGAATCCTTCACGCATGACATGGCATTGGAATCAACACATGCAAAACTGTACAAAAGAAAAATAAAGAAAAATAAGGCACAAGTGAAGAAAAGGGAAAAACTGCATTTCATTAATAAAAGAAACGAACAATGTTCGGGATACATGGCGATTTTTTTTTTTTTTTCATGAGGGGAATGGGGAAACTATAAAATAACAACTTTCGGGAAAACAATGATGAAATTTTGAGCTAACTACCAAGACTCCTTCCTGATAAGGAAAGGAGTAGCTTCCCAATTGTTCAATGTGACTCTGGGCCCCACAAATTGCACGTCCATGTTGCTCGTGCCTTCCCCTGCTTCAATCGTATTCACCTCCCAAAACAATTTCTTAAAACCAAGCATTTCTTCATCAAGTTGGGTCTCAATGCACTTTGCTGCAGCAGATGGTTGATATTTTGTACCAGGCCCGATAAAGATGTCGGATAATTTGGGTATGGGTTTGGGCAAGGTCCAGTTTCTCTTGGCTTTAGAGGCTCTTTGGATATCGGCAAAGGTGGGTTTGAACCCTAAGCCGAATGTACCTTTATTCTCCGGAAGCTGAACTGGTTGAGTGACTCCCTGCAGTGTTTTGCCTAATCCCCTCCCCGGTGCAAATCCGTTTCTCAGCATTTCTCTGGCCACCATTACAGCAGTTGGTGCCAACATCGGGGTTGATAGCTTTTCTCCTTCAGCAACTCTATTCACCTCAACAGCATCCGTCACTTGGTAAACCCAAGGACCCCGATCCCCATCAGTACCATCAAAAGGTGCTACCACATTACAAGCATTTTCCTCCCCGTGTACAACAATCTCTTGCTGTTCCCATTCAAACTTGACCATCTGGTGTAGAGAAGATGGTACCGCTTTGGCCGCATGAATCCAAGGTCGACCTAACAGCAAGTTATATGATACGGCAATATCGAGCACTTGGAACTCCATCGTAAAATCAACGGGACCGATTGTTACTTCCAAAATAATATCCCCCAACGTGTTCTTACCTGCGCCGTCAAATCCTCTCACATTGATACTGTTTCTCCGAATTCTGTCCGGGCTAATGTTCAGCTTCCCTAAGGTTGACAGCGGGCAAATGTTGGCACTCGATCCATTGTCAATCAGTACCCTGGTCACGACTGACTCTTCACTCTTTACCGTGAGGTACAATGCTTTATTGTGTTCGGTTCCTTCCACCGGCAGCTCCCTATCAGAGAAGGTGATTCTATTAGACTCGAAAATTTTGCTGGTAATCTTCTCCAAATGACACACCGAAATCTTCTCCGGAACATGAGCCTCATTTAGAATCTTCATAAGAGCCTTCCGGTGCTCCTCTGAATGTATCAACAAAGATAACAAAGAAATCTGGGCCGGGGTCTTTCTTAACTGCTCAACCACTGAGTACTCTTGCGACTTCATTTTCTTAAGAAATTCTTCTGCTTCCTCCTCCGACACTGGCTTCTTCATTTGACTTTCTTTTACCGTTTTCATCTTTCTCAGTTCCTCTGGAGCAAAACACCTTCCAGATCGAGTAAGTCCATGCGTTTCATTAATTTCACCAGAAATCTCTTTTCCCTTGTAGACTACTGTTACCTTATTATAGTTCCAAGGCACGGTCTTTGTATTCACCACTGGCATTTGTACTACTGGTTTTATGATTACTGGCTCTGCACTTGCTCCTTTCATAGTTACGATCGTCTTTGCACCTGGAACTACCACCTTTAGACCTCCCATCACTACTGGCTTTGGTTTCTCAACAATTACTTCCTCTTTCACAATTTCTTTCTCTAACTTGTCACTCGACTTTATCATCATGACGGCTTGAGATGGTTTTTGATTGCCATCACCCTGCACCAGTTCTATCATATTCGTTTCGTGGTGATTCGGCAATGGATTCTGGGTAATGTTTGGGGCCTCGGGAGCCTGCACTTCAATTCTCCTCTCATCGATAAGATCTTGAATGGCATTCTTTAATTGCCAACACTTCTCAGTATCGTGGCCCAATGTTCCTGAACAATATTCACATCTGACAGAAGAATCAAGATTTTTCGGGGGTGGGTTCGGATTTTTTGGTGCGATTGGTCTCAACATCCCCAATTCTTTCAACCTGTGGAAAAGACTGGTATATGATTCTCCGAGAGGAGTGAATGTCTTTTTTGCTTTGTTTCTCCAATCAGGCGTCCGGCCTGGGTCTATTCTGGTTTCGGTAATGTTTAGGGGTTGGGTATGTGTTTTGGGTATGGTACACATTGTGTGGAGCTTGAGCTCTCCACACGTGGGGTGGTGGTGGTGGATAAGCTTGGGTTTGAGGGTGATGGTAATGTGGGACGGTTGGTGGGTATGGTGGTGGTGGTGGGTTATATGGGCTTGGTGTGTTGTAGGGGTTTGGCGGGTAAGACGGTGGTGGTGGATTATATGGAGTTGCTGGGCTTGGCGTGTGTTGGCGGTAGGGTCTTGGTGGGTTATAATGTGGGTTGCGACTCCAGGACCTGCTTTCAATGGTTGATACTTCTTCTTTCTTCTTCTTTCCCATCACTCCTCCACTTCCACTCTGTATAGCTTGATTGGTGGCTTTGATAGCCGAAAAACTCATAATCTTGTTTGTCTTCAAACCCTCTTCTACAAAACTTCCCATTTTCACAACTTCGTTGAAACTTTTCCCGATTGCCGACACTAGATGGCCGTAGTACGTTGGCTCCAAAGCTTGCAAGAAAACAATCCACCATCTCACCTTCTTTCATCGGTGGATCCACTCTAGCGGCCTGTTCCCTCCATCTAAAACCGTATTCTCTAAAGCTCTCTCCTGGCTTTTTCTCTAGCTTGGTAAGGGATAACCTGTCGGGTATGATCTCCAGATTGTACTAAAAATGACTAGCGAAAGCTTGTGCTAAATCATCCCAAACGAACCATCTTGTATGGTCCCGTCGGGTATACCATTCCAGCGCTGATCCACTCAAACTTTGGCTGAAATACGCCATCAACAATTCATCTCTACCTCCCGCGCCTCTCATCTTGCTACAATATCCTCTTAGATGAGCTACCGGATCCCCGTGTCCGTTGTACATGTCGAACTTTGGCAACTTGAATCCCGTAGGAAGCTGCACCTCGGGGAACAAACACAGGTCTTTGTAGGCTACACTTACTTGCCCTCCCAGCCCTTGCATATTGCGGAAAGCGTTCTCAAGACTCTTCACTTTCCGAGCAATCTCTTCCTGCCCGGCACTTGCTTCTATCATCGGAGCGTGAGACTCGTGTTGTCTGAAAGTCGGCTCCGGAGGGTAGTAGTGAGAATCCTGGATATGAAACATTGGTTCGCTAGAGGATTTGTGGATAACAGCGGGCGGAGGTGCCACATATACAGGAGCAACTTGTGGAACCTGAGGTGGTGTTTGCTTGGATGGAGGTGGCGGTATCTGGGAGGTGGAAGCGTAGTAGTGAGGGTAATCGGGGTAGGTGGAGGATGAGTTCAATGTTGGTGGCTCAGGGTTAGGATTGGCTGGGGGGACATATGCGGGGTTAGCAGGATAGGCTGGTAGTGGTTGGCCTCTTGACCAAGCCTGGTACATTTCAACCATCTGCTGTCTTAACTTGTACATTTCTTCTTTCATCCCGGCCACATCCACGATCTCTTCTTCGTGAGCAGGGTCTACAATGGTCGCCTCGATCTCCTGGGATACAGCTTTTGTCATCTTTTTGGATCTGGTGTTGTATGAGTGGGTAGCCAGTATGCCAGTTGCCTAGAAAATCTGGACTCACAAACATCAACACTTGTTAGTTGTTAGCGCATGAATAAGATGTAACGACTTTAAAAACAAACACATTCGCTCGAGTCGTTATGCATCATCCCGGCCACTGCTCACTTCAATCATCTTTTCTTTTTCCGCTCTTTTGTTTTCTTTCTTTCTTTTCTTCTTTTCTTTTCTTTTCTTTTTGCTTTTTCTCTTTTTTCTACAAATCATTATTTTCCTCTCTCTTTTTTTTTTCTTTTTCAACAATTTTTCCAATCTCGGGATTTTCGCCGGTCCGCATAACGATCAAGGACAATAAAATGCAACACATAGCATGCTCGGTCTTTTCAATACCGGGTCACCTGTCCTAGACGGACCCAACCCCTGTGTTGAGTCCCCTAAGTCAGATATGATGCAAATAATCGTCCTAGACCTATGTTCAAAATCTTATGGTTTCATGGATTGCTAGACCGTGTACCCGAGCGGACAACTCGAATCGAGGAGGGGGCTACGTACCGGTGACCCGCGGAGTCACTCGGCTTTGTAACTTATCCGGCCTCTGTTTTCTTAATTTAAGGTGACTTTAACGGAAAGGGGAGTCTCAACCAGTAAGCACATCCCCGAGGGAGAAGAGAGAAGGGTTTTCGGCACAATTTTATATATACAGTCCGGATAATATCAAAGCGATAAAACACATAGCATGTTGTTCAAATCATATAATGAAGTCAAGTAAAAACGCGAACGGCAGTTCTAAGGAGCTCGAGTTCTTAAACCCTAAAATCGAAATTCAGGGTTGGATTCCCCAGCAGAGTCGCCAGAGCTGTCACACCTCCCTTTTTACTACCCCACATGCGTAAGGCGTATAAATACACTTGTAGGGTATACCCCGACGTTCAATTACCCGAAACGGATAAAATAACGTAAGGGAAGGAGTTTTTCCAATTTAAGGACAATCGGTTCGGGATTTTATTAGAGATTAATCAGAGTCGCCACTTGGGAATGACAATGGTGTCCCAAGTCACCGGTTAATCCCGAATCCGAGGAATTTTGACTCTTTAAAATGTCTGCGAAGCAGAGGTCTGGATAAGGAACTCTGTTAACCCGGGAGAAGGTGTTAGGCACTCCCGGATTCCGTGGTTTTAGCACGGTCGCTCCACTGTCGTTCTTGACTTTTGTTTGACTCAGTTATAGATTTTTAACAACATAATGTGCTTTTACGTTAGATTTTAGGAATTTGCGACATCGCGGAAACACGCCTCGAGTCATACCGCAACCAGGTACGCCTATGACTTTTGGTGTATTTCGGCTTTGCCGAGATTTGGATTTGAGTCGCACCAAGTGCACACTCGTTCATAGGAAGGTATATTAAATCGTGCCTAAATATAGTCTATATCGGCTTTTAAGTCTTTTGGGAGAAGCTATGGAATTGGCTATTAGCTTTCCCAGGTCTATTTGTATTATATCATTACTAAATGGGGGCCCCGGTGTTATTCGGGCGAGGCTCGTCCCAATTTTTATTAAAGGATTCAATACTTGTATTTAACTACGTTTTCTACACTTGTTCTTTCCCTAATCGTATTATTAGCACTATAATAATCCAGGCCCATAATTTTTGCTATACATTAGGCCCGGTCTCTTCACTTTGCTTAACTAAATCGGCCCAGGCCTTAAAGCCCAGGTAATCTTCAGGTTCATGCTCGAGGCTTTGATATAATTCATGCCGTGGGGTTAAGAGAGTTTATATAACAGATTGAAATAATAAAAATCAGAAACGCAAGCTGAATAGAATGAACTCAAAATGTTTTATTCATTAAAGAGAAATCAGTACACAACTTATTGTGAATCGATTATCTATTACAACTCAGACTAGAGCTAAAGGCTATTTATGATCTCAACCTTTGTTAACAAGTTGATACTAACACTAACATATTCTAAAGGAGAGCAATTCGATTATTCCAGAAGTTCATAGAGTAATTAAACTAATTATCTACAAATGACCAAAATTAAGTAACTAACCTATACATGAAAGTGTTTAATCGACCCAATTGCTTGCTAATGTCAACTGAGTTATCCAAGACTGAATGATCTATTCATATGTACACAAATGTATCATTGATTCTAATTCAACTTAGCTTATGCCATGAACCACAGTCGCGAATGAACTACCAACTCTTCTGCCTATTCTCTCTTTTGAACCTATTATACCACTTTATAGCCATGTTTGAGCACCAATTAACACCAAAACTGAACCCGTTTTAACATCATTGCCTATTTTACTTCTTATCTTTTAAACTTGTTCAAACACTAAGATTAATTAATGAAACAGATTAACTGAATAAGCTCAGTATTACTAATGTAGGCAAATGAATCGATGAGCTCTAGTTTTAATAGTGCTCATATTTAGCTATGTGATGAATGATCTACACCAACACTATCATTACACTACTGATTTCCTCCTGAATTTCGTTACCAGATTGTTAGTTTTGCAGGTGTTGTTAACCAACTTATGTTTTAGTACTTTTACCTAATTAAACTAAGTGGTAAACTATCTATATTATATTACTACTATACTACTACTACTATACTATTACATTGTTTCTGCTTGGTTTTGTTCTTCAGCTACTATAAAAGACTACAATGAATAATTTACAACTAAAACTAATCAACATTAGAATATAACTTCATGACGGCACAGGATCTTCATTTTTATTTCATCAAGGTCATCAATACAACTTCAATTGAAAAGACATGTACCTGAACCACAAAGAAAATCCGATGAGTCTAGGGGTAAAGCAGGTAAGCACAGCAAAGATTGAAACAGCAGTGAATGCAACAGTGAAGAGAAGGAAGCACAGCACACAGCAGTAGCAAAGTCCACAGCAAACAGAGAAGACCCAAGTAGATAATCCAATGAAATCCGATAGAAAACCCGGAAAATTCTACTGTTGTATTGCTAATTATAACAGCCTATATATTTTAGATTGCTTCAGCTTGGAACCCCCTTTTCAGCCCCTTTTAAGAGATATTTATAGCTAACCTTTAGGGCTGAATACTTGGGGAGGAAGTATGGGATTAATCCCACTTCCCCCCTCCTAAATTTATCCATTCTACACTTTAGTCCATATTTCAGTTACCAGAAACCCTTCCAGCATGTGTTGGAAGGTTCTAAAGATTCTCTTTTATGGCCTTTTACTAGTATGACCTTAGGGGTTTGAGATTTTTACAGATTTCCCATTTTTAGGAGACCATTATACCCCTAAATCTCTGCAAAATTGCAGAAATCAGGAGCATGAATGTCCCTATTACCCTCCTAAGTTCTTACTAGTTACTATTTTACCTTTTTAATACCCAATTGTGCCCCTAAGAGCACTGCTGATTTACCAGCTTGCCTAGGGCAGATTTTAACTAGTTTTGAACCTATTTAACTAATAGCCAGCCCTGGCATTAGTATTTAAGGGCTGGCCAGATTTATTTCTAAGAGCTATTTCAATTTTAGCCACTTTTAAACTAATTCCAGTCAATTAAGACCCATTTATTCCTAATTAAAGCTAATTGCAGGCATAGCCTGTTTTATTGTTATGTTTAAACTATTTAAAATTTAGCCAGTCTCAAGTTGAGACTTAGCTTGGGCTATTAAAGCCATATACTGAACAGCTAGGCCCAAAACCTTTACAGGTTTGGCCACTTTGCTGTTCGGGGCTCAATATAGAGCCTGGGCTAGTCTGCATTTGCAGACATAGCCCTTTGCACAACCAGCCACTGTTTAACAGTGAACTGTGTGTTAGGGCTTATAGAATTGGTCAACCTTTTGCAAGGTTAACCATTCTTAGGCCAATTATTAAACTTATAACCTAATTATGCAATTTCAGTGTTTTATCATATTTAAAAACTAACCATTTATGGAACCTAGAACTACAGCTATAACCAATCCTCCTAAAGTTAATGAATGTAAATCATATGCTCATACTAACAAGAACTGCTGAGAACTCAATCATTTTCAACATGTATAGCCACATAATATCAAACAGTGTGAATCAATCAATCAAAACTCAGAAGGGAACAATTGATAGGGTTGAATCTTAATTAATCAGTTCACATTACCCAATTTCATGTGCCAATCAATGTCAAATTAGACTTAGTTACGAGCAGTTTGTGTTATATAATACATTGAAAACTTCAAAACTCTAATGGTTCATGGCATAGGCACACAGAAGCATAGACTCTCATGAAACAGTCAACATGACTCATAAAACAATGAATTTCAACAGAATGGTAATCAGAATTTACTTTCAAGTATTGGCCCTAAGATCATGCTAAGCTAACAGGGCAGGTAAAACACAGGGTTATGAACTAATCCTAATCTTGTGTATGCATATGATAGGGCAAGATGAAGATGAAGAAAATGATACCATGGTGGAACAATGAAAGGGAAACATCTTAGAACAGATTAGCATGGGATGAGACAAATAACAGAATCCTATTATTAACAAACTAAGAAGAGCAAGCTAAGACATCTTATGGATAATTACCAGAGCAACATGCCAAAAATATGAAATAAACTATGGAATGGTGAGAATATAATCAACCAGAAACAAATCATGGAAAAATGCATGACAGATAACATGAAGATGATGAAGAGAAGGATATAGAGAGAAACAGTGAAGAAAGACAGGAAAGTTCAATCAGGGTGCTTCAAAAACAACTTAATGTAATGATGAGAAGTTAAGCTACTATCAAAACTATGCATTCATGATAATGGGAGAAGGCTGGACTGTAAAAATTAAACAGATCCAAAGACTATAATATCTACAAGATGAGGAAACAAAGGGAATTCAAAGTGACTCTTATGACTTAACATGATTGGTAGCAAACAATTATGAAGATGGACAAGATGAAAAAGAAACCTAATTCTTTCATAGATCATTAAAGCCAAACATCAAGAGTAGTCAAACAGATGCAAAAATGAAGAAAAGGAAATGAATCAAAGTAACTTAAACTTACTATCTATGACTTTAAACATAAAAGAACTAAAAGACAAAGGTCAACGGCCATGCTTTTGTAATGATTCAAAACCAATAGTGAAACTGTCACGACCCGGATTTTCCCCCAACATCGGGATCGTGATGGCGCCTACTCGTGGTAGCTAGGCAAGCCACTGTATTCATACTATCCTGTTTTTAACACAATTTAATTAAATAAATGCGGAATACTTTATCGAAATAGAAATAACAAATCACAAGGTAAAAATCATACTGAAATCCTCTACCCAAGACTTGGAGTCACCAACTCACAAACTACTATGGAATACTACACATAAAAGTCTGAAGGAAATATAACATAATTCTGTTTGTCTCGGAACAAAGAGACTACAGCTATTAGCATAAATAAAGAAAGAGACGCCGGGCCTGCGGACGTCTGCAAGCTACCTCGGTCTCAAATGTGCTCAATTCCCACGCAATCTATTTACTGCTGCTGCTGCTCCCGATCGTAACCTGGACCTGTGCAAAAACGCACAGAAGTGTAGCATCAACACAACCGACCCCATGTGCTGGTAAGTGCCTGGCCTATCCCGGCGAAGTAGTGACAAGCCTAGGACCAGACACCTACATAAACCTGTGCAATTCAATATATATATGTGTGTACCACAAAATAACAAGAAATAATCAAGTATTAACACAATAAGCAATATCTTAAAGAATTCAACAAGTAACCACGGTTAATAATTTCGCAAGGAAAAATCAAAGTGTAATGTAAACACAAGTAATATCAATTCCAGGAATAGCAAACAGTTGCACGGCATCACCCTTCGTGCTTTTACTCTCGTCCTCACCAAGTAAACAAATAGAGTACACGGCATCACCCTTCGTGCTTTATCACTCTTCCTCACCCAAATAACAATCAAATAAGTTCACAAGGAAAAACAAGGTGTAATGGAAACACAAGTAATATCAAGTCAAGAAATGGCAAATGGTTGCACGGTATCAACCAAATAAAATATAATGGAAAAACAAGTAATATTAATTCAAGAAATAGCAAGCAATTGCACGGCATCACCCTTCGTGCTTTTACTCTCATCCTCACCAGATAGACAAATAAAGTACACGGCATCACCCTTCGTGCTTTTACTCTCATCCTCACATCCATAGTACGGCATGATCCTTCGTACATGGTTCAATAACGAGCACGGCATGATCCTTCGTGCATAATCAATAAATAAACATGGCACGGCATTAACCTTCGTGCATAAATAAATAAAACATGGCACGGCATCACCCTTCGTGCATTATCACTCTTCCTCACCCAAATAACAATCACGGTTAAGGGTAAAGAAAGAAACAATAATTCATAATCCGTCCCATCAAGGGCAATCAATAATTATCTTCACAACAAGTCCCAACAAGGGAGAACAATAACAATTCATCCGTAATATATCTCAAAATAATTATTTTCCAACGACTCACGGTCATACTAGACGCCAGTGTATGGATGCTCGTCACCACAGCCCATACATCGCACTCGATCACATAACACATAGCACATAATCCTATTCCCTCAAGCTAGGATAGAACAAACACTTACCTCGAATGCTTACGAACGATTCAATCCGTAGCAATGCCTTTTCCTTTTGAATTTGACTCCAATCCAATCGTATCTATACACAATTGATTTAATATCATCAATTCTACTTAACAAACTAGTTCATATTGCTAAATATGGTTTTTACAACATTCTGCCTGGAATAGTAAAATCCGACCCCGGGCCCACATAATCGAAACTCAAGTTTCGAACCAAATTAATTTCACCCAATCTTCCATGAGTTCAAATATACAATTTGTTCTTAAGTTCGACTCCAAAACGAGGTCTAAATCGCAAATTCTTTGAAAGCCCTAACTATACCCATTTCTCCAATTTTCAACCAATTTATACATGTTTAAGCCTAAGGATTTGATTGATGTTGATGAAAAATGAAGAAAACGAGTTAACAATACTTACCCAATGAACTTTGATGAAGAAATGCCTCAAAATCGTCTAAAATGCTGTGGAGAAGGGGTTTGAACAGAAATGGGATTTTTATCCCGTTTCTGTTCTGTTTTCTGTCTTAAATTCACTGGGCGAAATTTTTGTGTCTGGTCCTAGGCTTGTCACTACTTCGCCGGGATAGGCCAGGCACTTACCAGCACATGGGGTCGGTTGTGCTGATGCTACACTTCGGTGCGTTTTTGCACAGGTCCAGGTTACGATCAGGAGCAGCAGCAGCAGTAAATAGATTGCGTGGGAGTTGATCATATTTGAGACCGAGGTAGCTTGCAGACGTCCGCAGGCCCGGCGTCTCTTTCTTTATTTATGCTATTAGCTGTAGTCTCTTTGTTCCGAGACAAACAGAATTATGTTATATTTCCTTCAGACTTTTATGTGTAGTATTCCATAGTAGTTTGTGAGTTGGTGACTCCAAGTCTTGGGTAGAGGATTTCAGTATGATTTTTACCTTGTGATTTGTTATTTCTATTTCGATAAAGTATTCCGCATTTATTTAATTAAAATTGTGTTAAAAACAGGATAGTATGAATACGGTGGCTTGCCTAGCTACCACGAGTAGGCGCCATCACGATCCCGATGTTGGGGGAAAATCCGGGTCGTGACAAGTTGGTATCAGAGCTCTAGGTTACATAGGTCTCACCACTCACGAACAAGCTTAGTAGAGTTTGAGAGGTAGGTACGGAGACGTCCGTACTTGTCCTCCAGAGTCTATTGAGTTAGGAAAAAGTCTCTCATTTGTTCTTTCTTGTCGTGCGACTTGTTCCTCGATTACTGATTGAATTTCTATTCTGTCCTTTCGCGGATGGTAAGGACACGCGCTTCTTCGTCCGGTGACCAGCAGCCCGAGCCCCAAGCAGCTCCCGTGAGGGGCAGGGGCCAAGGCCGTACTAGAGGCCGTGGTAGGGGTAGAGCTCGGCCCCAGGCAGCTACCCCAGATGTGGAGCCTCATATTGAGATTGATGAGGAGGTTCCGGTTCCGGCAGCTCCAGCGGGCCCAGCTCAGGTCCCAGGAGAGGCTTTGATTACCCGGATCTCCGGGATGCTTTGGTCGGAATAGCGGGATTTATGGATAGCATTGCCGGAGCGGGTCTATTATCGGTTGCCCCGGCTACTTCTCAAGGCTGGAGGAGGGACCCGGACTCCTATTGCTCGTACTCCGGAGCCGGTGGCTCCTCAGCCTCAGGCACCAGTAATTCAGCCAGCTGTGGCCACTCAGTCAGGTACCACAGCTTATGCCGGCGATGGAGCGGCCATGACTTTCGATTCGTTATGGAGGCTTGATCGGTTCTCCAAGCTATTTACCACTACATTCAGTGGAGCCGCATCAGAGGATCCTCAGGACTTCTTATTCAGTTGCCATGAGATTCTCAAGACTATGGGGATTGTGGAGACAAACGGAGTTGATTTCTGTACCTTCAGACTTGCAGGATCCGCCAAGACTTGGTGGAGAGATTATTGCTTGACTCGACCAGCAGGGTCCCCAGCTTTATCATGGGACCAGTTTGCGGAACTATTTATGGAGAAGTTTCTCCCTGCTACTCGGAGGGATGTACTTCGGAGGCAGTTTGAGCGCCTCCATCAGGGCACTATGACAGTTACACAGTATGAGACGAGATTTATCGACTTGGCTCGTCATGCAGTGGTGATACTTCCCACGGAGCGGGAGAGGGTCCGCAGGTTTATAGATGGGCTTAATCAGCCGATTAGACTCCAGATGGCTATGGGCGTGGGGAGTGACATATCATTTCAGGAGGCAGCCAATGCAGCACGCAGAGTTGAGATGGCTCTTGCTAGGGGAGGCGGTTATTCTTCGGATAAGAGGCCTCGTCATACAGGTAGATTTGGTGGTTCTTCCTCTGGTAGCAGAGAATCCTTTGATAGAGGCCAGTCTTCCAGGCCTTTTCATTCCGCCCTTCAGGCTTCACGGGGTGGATCAGGGGATCGTGGTTCTCGGGGGTATTATTCAGACCAGTCTCCTATTAGTGCTTAGCCTCTTCAGAGCGTTCGTGGAGGCCATTCAGGTCGTCAGGGCCAGCAGCCCTATCAGTCTAAGAGTTGCTACGGTTGTGGCGACCCAGGTCATTTTATCAGGAATTGCCCTATAGCAGCGGGCAACTCTCAGCAGCGAGGTCCTCGTCCTATGATTCAGGCCCCAGCTGACCCTCAGCCTGCCCAGCCAGCCAGAGGCGGGGGTAGGGATTATAGAGGTGGAGGTCGAGACCGTAGAGGTGGAGACCGTCCAGCGAGAGGTAGAGGTCAGCCAGTTGATGGTCGTCCTAGAGACGCAGCTCAGAGGGGAGGTGCAGATCCCCGATTCTATGCTTTACCAGCCATGCCAGAGGCAGAGGCATCAGATGCTGTGATTACAGGTACTATTCTTGTGTGTGGCAGAGGTGCTTCAGTATTATTTGACCCTGGATCTACATATTCCTATGTGTCTTCCTACTACGCACCGTATTTGGCTGTGCCCAGCTATGCTCTGGATATTCCAGTTTATGTGGCTACGCCAATGGGTGACTCTATTGTAGTCGATCGGGTGCATCGTTCGTGCGTAGTTATATTTGGGGGCCTTGAGACCCGTGTTGATCTGTTGCTCTTGGATATGGTAGATTTTGATGTCATATTGGGGATGGACTGGTTGTCCCCATACCATGCTATTCTTGATTGTCATGCTAAGACTGTCACCTTAGCCTTGCCAGAATCACCCCGATTATAGAGTGGAAGGGTACCTCAAGCCACTCCGTTCGCACTGTTATTTCTTATGTTAAGGCTCGACGTATGGTCGAGAAGGGGTGTTTAGCTTATTTGGCTTATGTTCGTGATTCCAGTGCAGAAGTTCCTTCCATTGATTCAGTCCCTATTGCACGGGAGTTTCCTGAGGTTTTTCCTTCAGACCTGCCGGGCATGCCACCCGACAGGGATATTGACTTCTGTATTGATTTGGCACCGGGCACTCAGCCCATCTCTATTCCACCCTATCGTATGGCCCCGCCGGAGTTAAAGGAGTTGAAGGATCAGTTGCAGGACCTTCTTAAGAAGGGTTTTATCAGGCCCAGTGTTTCCCCCTAGGGGCACCTGTATTATTTGTAAAGAAGAAGGATGGCTCGATGCGGATGTGTATTGATTACCGGCAGTTAAACAAGGTGACTATCAAAAATAAATATCCACTGCCGAGGATTGATGATTTGTTTGACCAACTCCAGGGAGCGAGGGTATTTTCTAAGATAGACTTGAGGTCAGGCTACCATCAGCTGAAGATCAGGGCGGCTGACATTCCTAAGACGACCTTTCGCTCTAGATATGGGCATTATGAGTTCTTGGTCATGTCCTTCGGGTTGACCAATGCCCCGGCAGCATTCATGGAGTTGATGAATCGGGTATTCGGGCCTTACTTAGATCTGTTCGTGATAGTCTTCATAGATGACATCCTGGTATACTCCCGCGGCCAGGAAGAGCACGAGCGGCACCTCAGAGTGGTTCTTCAGACTCTGAAGGATAATCGACTATATGCCAAATTTTCAAAATGTGAGTTATGGTTGAGTTCGGTAGCATTTCTGGGTCACATTGTATACGTGGAAGGTATTCAGGTGGAACCAAAGAAGATTGAGGCGATCCAGAATTGGCCTCGACTAGCTTTAGTGGCCGAGATATGGAGTTTCTTGGGGTTAGCAGGTTACTACCGTCGTTTTGTAGAGGGTTTTCTTCTATTGCGACCCCGATGACCAGGTTGACCCGGAAGGGTGTCCAGTTTCGGTGGTCGGAGGAGTGTGAGGCGAGCTTTCAGAAGGCTCAAGACAGCCTTGACCACCGCACCGGTGTTGGTACTACCTACAGGTACGGGGCCTTATACGGTTTATTGTGATGCATCTCGTACGGGACTTGGAGCGGTATTGATGCGAGGATGGTAAGGTTATCGCTTATGCTTCGAGGCGATTAAAGATACATGAGAAGAATTATCCGGTTCATGATCTTGAATTAGCAGCAGTGGTTCATTTGTTTGATCAAGCGGAGGCATTATCTATATGGTGTGACATGTGAGGTGTACACCGATCACAAAAGCCTACGGTACTTGTTCAAACGAAGGAGTTGAATCTACGACAGCGGAGATGGTTAGAGTTGCTAAAAGACTATGATGTTACTATATTATATCACCCGGGTAAGGCCAATGTGGTGGCCGATGCATTGAGTAGAAAGTATGCCGGCATGGGTAGTCTTGCATATATTCCGGTCAATCAGAGACCATTAGCTCTAGATGTCCAGGCCTTAGCCAACCGGTTCGTGAGATTAGACATTTACGAGCCTAGCAGAGTGTTAGCCTGCACGGTCGCTCGTTCTTCCTTATTAGAGCGTATCCGTGAGAGACAATTTGATGATCCTCATTTGCGTGAGTTGAGAGATACAGTACAGCGGGGAGGTGCCACTCAGGTAAATCTAGATGATGATGGGGTATTGAAATTGCAGGGTCGAGTTTGTGTGCCCAATGTCGAAGGAATTCGAGAGTTGATCTTAGCAGAGGCCCACAGTTCGCGGTATTCTATTCACCCAGGCGCCGCGAAGATGTACCAGGACTTACGGCAACACTATTGGTGGCGCGGAATGAAGAAAGATATCGTTGCGTATGTCGCTCGGTGTCTAAATTGTCAGCAGGTGAAATATGAGCACCAGAGACCTGGTGGTGTATTCCAGAGGATTGAAATTCCCGAGTGGAAATGGGAGCGGATCACTATGGACTTCGTCATTGGACTTCCTTTGACTCGGAGGAAATTTGATGCTATTTGGGTCATTGTTGATAGGCTGACCAAGTCAGCACACTTTATTCCAGTATCTGTCTCCTACTCGTCGGAGAGGTTAGCGGAGGTTTACATTAGGGAGATTGTTCGTCTCCATGGGGTGCCGGTATCTATTATCTCTGATCGGGGTACGCAGTTTACCTCGCGGTTCTGGAGAGCGGTTCAGCAGGAGTTAGGCACCCAGGTTCAGTTGAGTACAGCATTTCATCCTCAGACGGATGGCCAGTCAGAGAGGACTATTCAGATTCTAGAGGACATGCTTCGAGCTTGTGTTATTGATTTCGGAGGTTCGTGGGACCAGTTTCTGCCATTAGCAGAGTTCGCCTACAATAACAGTTACCAATCTAGCATCCGGATGGCTCCGTATGAGGCGTTATATGGTAGGCGATGTCGATCACCAGTTGGATGGTTTGAACCGGGAGAGGCTCGGTTGAGAGAGGCTTAGTTCAGGAGGCCTTGGATAAGGTCAAGACTATTCAGGAGAGATTGCGTTCAGCTCAGTCCAAGCAAAAGACTTATGCGGATCGTAAGGTTCGAGATGTAGATTTCATGGTTGGTGAACGAGTATTGCTCCGGGTGTCGCCTATGAAGGGCGTGATGAGGTTTGGGAAGAAGGGCAAGCTCGGCCCTAGGTATATTGGTCCATTTGAGATTCTAGACAGAGTGGGAGGGGTGGCTTACAGATTAGCTTTGCCGCCTAGCTTATCAGCCGTGCATCCAGTTTTTCATGTATCTATGCTTCGGAGATACCACGACGATCCCACACATGTGTTAGACTTCAGTACTGTCCAATTGGACAATGATCTATCTTACGAGGAGGAGCCGGTAGCCATTCTAGACCGGCAGGTTCGACAGTTGAGGTCGAAGAGTTATCCTTCTGTGCGTGTTCAGTGGAGAGGTCAGCCTCCTGAGGCATCGACCTGGGAGTCCGAGTCTGATATGCGGAGCCGCTACCCACACTTGTTTCCTGATTCAAGTACTTCTTTCTTTTGTCCGTTCGAGGACGAACGGTTGTTTTAGAGGTGGAGATTGTGACGACCCAAAGGGTCATCACTTGTTTATTTAATCATTCCGAGCTTTTGAGGTCTTGAAAACCTCATTTATAGTTGCCTCGATTTGCGTGCACAGTCCGGGCACAAAGCTGGAAAAGATTTATGTTGAAATATGTGAAATATGTGAAAAAGTAGAGGAATTTTGATATTAATATTGATATGGTTGACTTTGGTCAACATTTTTGGTAAACGGACCCGGATCCGTGATTTGACTATTTCAGAAAATCCGTAGAAAAATATGGAACTTGGGCATATGTCCGGAATTGAAATCCGAGGTCTAGAACCCCGGTAAAAGAATTTTTATGTTAAATTGTTTTCTGAAAATGTTTAAGGAAAATGAAACTGAATTTTGATTAAAAAGTACTGGTATCGGGCTCGTATTTTGGTTCCGACGCCCGGTACAGGGTCATATATATTGGTTAAGCGCTTCCTGTAAAGTTTGGTTGAAAACGGACGTCGTTTGACGTATTTCGGCCTTAAATTGGAAAGTTTGGAAATTATGAACTCTTAAAGAATTCTTGAGCTTTAAGGCTCAATTCATTGATTTTGATGTTATTTTAGCGATTTGATCGCGCGAGCAAGTTCGTATGATGTTTTTGAGTTAGTGTACATATTTGGTTTGGAGCCCCGAGGGCTCGGAAGTGTTTCGGAGGTGGTTCGGGGTGTTTTTGGACTTTAGAAAACCAGCAGATTTTCTGCAATTTTTACACAGATACTTTACCCTACGCGATCGCGGACTTGTTCACGCGATCGCACTGCCTTATCTCGATACTCAACGCGATCGCGGCTGTCTTCACGCGATCGCGAAGCTTTACGTCTTTCTTCAACGCGATCGCAGCCTCCTTCACGCGATCGCGTAGCTTTCCATTTTTCTTCAACGCGATCGCGGCCCTTTTCACGCGATCGCGTAGAACAAATGAGCCACCCAGCGAAATTCTTCTACGCGATCGCAGCATTGTCCACGCGATCGCGTAGTGTTGAACCATTGCCTTCCGCGATCGCGACCCAATTCACGCGATCGCGTAGAACAAAAATTTCGCCCAGTGAATTTAATACAGAGAACAGAACAGAAACGGGATAAAAATCCCATTTCTGTTCAAACCCCTTCTCCACAGCATTTTAGACGATTTTGAGGCATTTCTTCATCAAAGTTCATTGGGTAAGTATTGTTAACTCGTTTTCTTCATTTTTCATCAACATCAATGAATTGAGCCTTAAAGCTCAAGAATTCTTTAAGAGTTCATAATTTCCAAACTTTCCAATTTAAGGCCGAAATACGTCAAACGACGTCCGTTTTCAACCAAACTTTACGGGAAGCGCTTAACCAATATATATGACCTGTACCGGGCGTCGGAACCAAAATACGAGCCCGATACCAGTACTTTTTAATAAAAATTCAGTTTCATTTTCCTTAAACATTTTCAGAAAACAATTTAAGAGAAAAATTCTTTTACCGGGGTTCTAGACCTCGGATTTCAATTCCGGACATATGCCCAAGTTCCATATTTTTTTACGGATTTTCTGAAATAGTCAAATCACGGATCCGGGTCCGTTTACCAAAAATGTTGACCAAAGTCAACCATATCAATATTAATATCAAAATTCCTCTACTTTTTCACATATTTCACATATTTCAACATAAATCTTTTCCAGCTTTGTGCCCGGACTGTGCACGCAAATCGAGGCAACTATAAATGAGGTTTTCAAGACCTCAAAAGCTCGGAATGATTAAATAAACAAGTGATGACCCTTTGGGTCGTCACAAAAGTCAGGGGAAAAGATGAGACTTCTGAAATTAAGGCTAAGAGCCATGAAATCAAAACCAAACAAACAACACCTCATCACTAACATGCTCGGAAGAAAAGATCAAGGAACCTTATGACTAAATACCAAAGACAAACCCTAAAACTAAACATGTTGAGAAAAGCTACTCAGTATAGCAAGAAAACAGATTAACAGGAGGATATACAAAACCAAACCGTAGCACAGAGGGTAAGCAGAACATAAAATCAAAATCGGACCAAACCTAAAGCTATCATGTGAAACAAGATCTAAGAAAGCAAAAACATGCAAGAAGAACACAAGTAAAATCATAAACAGCCAAAACAAGAAAAGGGTAGGGACTTAGCTTGCGGGGCCTGTCCCCCGAGCTTCCTATTCTCTTTTCTTTTCTTTTCTTTAATCTCTCAGACTCTCCCAGGCTTTTCTTCTTGTTTCTCTTTTTTTCTTCTTTATTCTTTTTTCAGAACTCTTTTTTTCGATTTTTCTCTGATTTTTCTTTTAGGCTCAAAGGGGAAGCCTTTTTGGACTTCGGCTTGAAGAGGGGTGTTTGGGTGAGGGTAAAGAATGATTCTTGATTGGGGTTTGAACTTGGGGTCGCCGGAGTTAGGGTTCCGACGACCCTTTTTGGGATATTCGAAACGTTCCGGTAAGATTCGAGGGTAGCCAATGGTATGGTTGGGTAGCTCTAGTGGAGAGGAAGAGTTTGGCATTAGTTTCAGGTGGATCTGCATACTTTGGTGGTCACCGGCGTAACTCCGGTGACCGGGACTTTGAAGAACGGGGTGTTTTTCTGGGTTTTTTGGGTGTGCTATGGCATGAAGAGAAAGGAGAAGACGAGGGGAAAGGTGAGAGGAGCCGGCGACCACCGTAGGAGTGGTGGCCGCCATGGCCGTTTAGGGTTCTCTGAGGTTGAAGACGTTGGTGATGAAGATGAAGAGAAGGGCGGCTGTCTCTTAGGGTTTTGATTTTGGCAAAATGAGACAGCCGCTTCAGACAAGCCCTTTTTATAGGCCAAATATCCGATGAAATCTCGGCCATTCGTTTGATCAAGATCGACGGCTCTGAATGAGCGTTACTTAAACGCTGTCGTTCGATTGTTAAAGAGGCTAAGGTCTTTGGCCGTTAGATTAAATCACACAGACGGCTCAGATCAAATCTCCTATAATTAATTAAGACCTATATTCAACTAAATATCCCAGCCGTTAGATCAACGAGGTTGGACGGCTGGGATCAAGTCCCTTAGAGACCTGGACCGGGTCTGCTTTGGGCCTAAGGACTGGGCTGGCTATTTGGACTCATATTTGGCCCAGATTTATTACACAACCTTTTTTGTATTTTTTCAATTTTAATGATTTTTTATGTATTTTCTTTTATACTTTTTTTTTCTTTTTTCTTTTTATGAAAAATATAAATCCTAATTTTACTACCTACTCTAATTTCCTAGTATTTTTTTGGTAATTTTCTGCTATTTTTACTACTTAAGCTATTTTACTAGTTTTCTAATTAACTAAACTAACAAATTAATTACTACTATTTTTTGATTACTTATTCAAACACACAAAAATATAACTAATTTCAAGCAAAGCAAGTAATTGCAACTCAAAAACATATTTATTTTAATTTTGGAATTATTTGCCTGGTGCAAAAATCATGTGCTCACAGTAGCTATCTCTTGAGCAACTATCATAATTTACTAGACATATTCTCTCGAACTACATTAGCTGTCATGAATTCATTGCTCACTACGACCGCATCAAGATTTCGTTATCTCTAATCTCACCTTTAAATCCTTTGTATTGATCTCTCACATACGTTAGGAGTGATATTATTTAACAACTATCTAAATGTATAATCTCTCTCGAGTAATACACACACTAAATAGGCACAGTTAATTGATGGACATTCAATCAACAATAATACACACGTAGTTGAATAACTAGAGAAATCCAACGGCTCAACTATATAAAACATGGCAAGAATTTATCCTACAAAAAGTTCTATAAAACCTCTAGATACAAATTAGTTATTCATAATAGTACGCAAAACTACAATACTAGAATCCATAACCAATAATATAAATAGAGGAAGAAAGACGGAAAAACATTAAGTTGAATCATTCTCCTTGCTGCTATGGTGTTCTTTCCTCCCAAGATCTTCTTCCTCATAGAGGAGTGGCTTCTTGCCTCCCCAAAGTTTTCTTTCCTATAGGAGTGGCGGCTTTGTTGCCTCTCTAATCGTCTCCTCATCTATCAAAATGTGTTTAGGGAGTATTTATAAGCTAGGGTTTTTTGTCACCTATCCAAAAATAGTGAGGAATTAAAATTTTCTCGGATTGCATCGTCGGCACCTTGCAATATCTATGACACTGTTGTTTTAGTGTAAGGCACTGTCTGGGATGCCAACGGCAGTGCCCTAGATGCCTTGTATTATCTATCACACTATCATTTCGGTGTAAGGCACTGTTTGGGGTGCCAATGACAGTGCCCTGGACAATACCTTGCACTGTCTACGGCATTGTTGTTTCGGCGTAAGGCACTATTTGGGGCGCCAATGATAGTGCCCTGGATAATGCCTTGCACTGTCTATGTTGTTGTTGTTCCATTGCTTGCACTTCTTCTTTTATTTCCCTATTTTATAGCTCTGAGGTACCATTTCTTGTAACTTTTTTTCAATTCTTATCCAAGCATTCCTACACATGAAATAAGCTCTATTAAGCATAATTATACCACAAATTCGCATCCAAAAACAAGCAAGTAGGGTAAATAACGTCAAAATATATGCAGTTATCACACGACATCAACACCCCACACTTAAATGTTGCTCGCCCTCGAGTCAACTAACTAAACACTTCCTCTTCAAGGACCCAACAAGCCACACATTACAACACACCACACCTGTGAACATGGTTAACACCAACAATTAATCCTTTTGCATACATGTCAATACCTTTCCCAAATTTCACATGCTGGAATATTAGTGACCAATTTAAAGCACTCAAACAACCTGCCCATAACCACCCAACTTCAGTGACCGACTTGTCGCCAATAAGCACTCTCAACACGTGTAGAAACCCAACAAGAGATGTTTAATAACGTCACTTATCCGTCATGGAATCTTGTACCTCATCAAAAAATATGAGTGTGTTTCGTCCACACATTCAAATATGCATTCGAATATAATTTAAGGACCTCACATATATGAATAAAGAACCTATCGCTCTCACAAAGAAATTCATGTGAATTCTGTGGTTGTACCATAGGCTTGCCCGTAGTGTATATTTTCACTAATCTAAGCTTGCAAAGTCTAATATCAATTAGGTCTTTGCGGGCTCTAATGTAGGCTAAAGGACGGATAGGATATATTTTATTATAGTGACTAACCCTCCTAAACACCTTAATACACTATACTTAACTTTCTAATATACATTTTCTATGACCAACTCAAGTAATACCATGAATCTATATACAACTTAGCCCATATTCTTTAAGCATAACTATGTATTCACTAGCCAAGATCACGATGAATAAGAGGTGCATATATTTTTTAGATGATCATTAGCCAGACAACCAAAAATTTATGGAGAGTGTGGAAGAAATATATATATATATATATATATATATATATATATATATATATATATATATATATATATATATATATATATATATATATATATATATATATATATATATATATATATATATATATATATATATATATTTCTTCCACACTCTCCATAAATTTTTGGTTGTCTGGCTAATGATCATCTAAAATATACATGCAACTTTGACTTTTCCATGGTTCCACTCAAAAGCTATCCCAAATCTTCCCTTACTTTTATAGGGGAATTAGGTAATTGCGGAGGCAAAGGATCAACAAAAGTTTACTTAAGAACAAAATGGGACACGACTTGAAATGTGCGTGCTAAAGAAAAAGCTTAATATCTAAGAATTATTCTATTTATTGTGGCATAATAGCTCAATGGAAAATCAAAGAAACGCCTGCACCGTCTCCTAGACTCAAAAAACTTACTTATTTCGCTTGACTAACACACAATGCAAGTTCTAGACTAATGCATGATAGTACATGAATTAATCAAAACCTCACATCACTCAATGCACATGACTCAAGTTGGGACGGTTCCATTCCAACTCTGAAGTATAGACAAGTAATCACAAAGTCAAGAAGTATTAAGCAATAAAGCACTACATGAACAAATGAGTCAGATAACTGAGAAAAAGCGTCATAAACAGGCTATTCAATTTTTCACAGCATCAATTTTCACCAAAATATGTTAGAAAGGTAATTTGCATGTTAAGGCCTAACTATACTAGCATCAAGCAGGCCAAAAGGCATGTAAGAGCATTTAAATTTTCTTCCTCCAATTTCCTAAAAATAGAAATAAATAAATAAAAATAAAATTACCCGGTTTAAGTTACATCCCATGTAAAAGAACCGAGGCACAAAGAAAAACCACAGGGGATTTTTACGACCTAAGAAAATAAAACAGATATATCTTTGCATTTGTTCTACTTTGTAAAAAAATTTTGTATTCTATGTTTAGACTTTAATCCCTCGAGAAAACTGATGAGGAGATCCTTCGTAAAAAAAAGTTCAATTTCTTTCTAAATAACAAAAAATAATCATCAATTAAACTAAAATAGCATAGAAAGTCACCTAGACAACCTCCTAACCCCACTCTTAAAATTGTGCAATACACTACATAAATAATAAAAGGGTAAAAGAAACTCAATGGTAAACTAAAGGCTGAAGCACTAGCAGCTCATGGGGTACTCAGACTTCTCCCAGACCCGGTTTTTCGTCAATCATATGGTCTGTTGTTGCATATATACAATAAATTTTCTTTTCATGCTCCTAGAAAATAAAAAATAGACACTACAAAATTAATACAATTAAAAAAATAAAAAATAAAAGAAAGCAGTAAAGCTGGTTGTCTCCCAACAAATGCTTGATTTAATATCACGGCACAATGCGAATCAACTTTACCACTTTTCTCTCCACTTGGAAGATATGAATTGGGAACCTAACTTGGAATCAAGCTTGTGACCACGAGTGGTAGGGGATGGTAAGTAGTTTATCAAGCCAAACATCATTTTATTTGTTTTGCATTTCTTGGCTCTCTTTTGAGGGATGTCATTTCGTGTTTGTGAATATGAAAATTGCAGGATGTATGACTCTGTGACGACCCGTCCAGTCGTCTAATGAGTTACCGCTCTGTTTTGCCCATTTTTGCTTTTTTATGCTTCGTTATCCGTGTTTTGTGGTATCGAGTTTGTCAGATCGAGTCTGAAATGATTTTTGGTGAGGTTTGAGACACTTAGTCTCTTTTAAGGAAGCTTAGTTGGGAAAGTCAACTGTATGTTGACTTATGTGTTAGAGGGCCCGAATGTGAGTTCATATGGTTCAGTTAGCTTCGGTAGGTGATTTGTGACTTAGGAGCATGATCGGAAAGGGTTTTGGAGGTCTGGAGTAGAATTAGGCTTGAATTGGCGAAGTTGATATTTTGACGATTTTCGGTGGATGGGCGAGATTTTGATAAAGGGATCAATATGGAATTCTGAGAGCTACATTAGCTTCATTGTGCCATTTGAGATGTGTGTGTGAAATTTCAGGTCATTTGGATGTGGTTTGGTTGGGTTTTTATCAAAAGTGTATTTTAGAAGACTTTTAGAAACTTAGGCTTGAATCTGATGTGTTTTTGGTGATTTGATGTTGTTTTAAGTGTTTTAATGATTGGAACAAGTTTGAATAAGGTTTTAGGATGTTCTGGTGCCTTTGGTTGAGGTCCCGGGGACCTTGGGTGAGTTTCAGGTGGTCATTCATACCATTTTGGAGTTTGGAATATACTAGAAAATCTGCTCGGCTGTTGCAGAGATTTATCCCTTTGCGTTCGCGAGTGGAGACTCGCGTTCGCATAAAAGGATTTGAGGAAGGCCAGAATTAAGCCTTCGCATTCGTGGAGGTTTGGAAATTTGGTCATCGCATTCGCGAGATGGACCTCGCAATCGCGTAGAGTAATTTCGGCCTGAGGGGTTCGAGGTCAAATGTTCTTCGCATTCACGTTGGAGCGAGCGAGCGCGTTCGTGAAGTGTGGGTTGTTTAAGTAATCATGTTCGAGACTTCCATGTCGCATTCGCAAAGAGTAAAAAGTGTTCAACGTAAGTTTGAGCTACGCATACGCGAGGGGTTGACCGCGTTCGCGAAGAAGGAAAGTCAGGCCTAGGCAGAATGGTTTTAATTCGTTTTATGCATGATTTGAGGGCTGATTTCCTCCATAGTTGGCCATTTTGGGAGCTTTTTGAAGGAAACTGAAGAGGGATTCAAGGGGAATCTATTGGAAGTAAGATTTTTGAACTTAAAACTTTGTGAACTCTACTTAGAAATTCATAAAAACTAAGCTTAAAATCTAAGAACTAGGGCTTGAGAAATTGGACTTTTGATTTGGAATTTGAAGGACCATTTGGGGTCGGATTTGAGAACTTTTGGTATGTATGAACTCGTGGGGAAATGAGAAATCTATTGATGTAAAAATTTCTGTGTTTCAAGAAGTGGTCCCGGGGCTCAAGTTTTGTTAATTCTAGGACTTGTGCTCTTTATTGATTGTTTTCGCTTCGGAGTTGTTCCCTTAGCAAATTTTAATGCCCTCGTTCTGATTTTGGATAGATTTAATGCATGTGGAGGCTAATTCAAGGGGAAAAGGCGTTGCGAGCTAGGGATTTAGCCGGTTAGAGGTGAGTAATGATAGTAAATGATGTTTTGAGGGTTTGAAACCGCGAATTTGCACTAAGTTTGATGACGAGCGTGGGATCGTGCACTGTTGGGGATTGTGACTTGGTCTATCCCGATTGATAATTTTACCGCGTAATTGATTGAAATCTATTTGTTATCTTCATTACTGGGTTGAATGCCATATTTGGGCTTAGTGCCAACTATTTAAACCCTTCGAGGCTTTTCATTGATATTTCCTCATTGTTTGTCTTATTTTCTTGAACTCGGTCATGTTAATTTCTACTGTTTTTACTACTCAACCATGTTTACTCATTTTTAAGACTTAAATGATATTATAAATGATGTTTGGGCTGAGAAACACTGTTTTACTACTGCCCGAGGGGCTTGTGAGTATTTTTGACGGAGTAAGGTTGATGGCCTATGTTATGAGGAAACATGGATACTGATTTGAGGCCGAGGGCCTAATATATATATATATATATATATATATATATATATATATATATATATATATATATATATATATATATATATATATATATATATATAGATGGTTTTATTTGATATGAAGGGCCAGTTTGATTCCACAAGATGGCTTATTATTGCGCTTGGGCCGTTAGGGGCCCCTCCAAGAGTCTGCACACCCCGAGTGAGCGCGGGTACCCATTGTGATATGAGATTGAGCTTGAGGGGCTCGTATGTTCTGAGATGTTGCCCAAGAGGAAAAGTTCTATTTTTTTTATTTATCATAATTATTTGTCAATTACATGTTTTACTGGTTTAAAGAGCATTTTACTTGATTTTACCTGGTTTTCCTGATTTTAAATAATTGTACTTCTTCATTATAGAATGCCTTGTGCTTTACGTATTTTCTTACTTTCAGTCTTCATTTATATTTATTACTCACTGAGTTTGAGTAATCACTTTAGTCCCTGCACCCTGTGTGCAGATTCAGGCATAGTTGATCATGCCAGTACAAGTTGAGAGCTCTCGACAGACTTTAGAGTCCACGAGGTAGCTGCTTGGCGTCTGCAGACCCATGTTTCCCCTTCTTTATCATTACTATCTCTTTTCAGACATTTGTAGTAGTTTATGACTTTAGCAGACTGTATTGTGGTTTATAAATGCTCGTGACTTATGACACCCCGGTTTGGGCTGTGTCGGGTTGGATTTTTCTGCATTATTATCGATATTTCCACTATTCAATATTATTAAATCATGTTTAGACAATTTTTCTGTTGATTAACTGCTCAAAAGGTGAATTGGGTTGAACTGGCTGGTCTTGTCTTCATGAGAAGTGTCATCACGAACGGGTTCGGGGTTAGGGTCGTGACAGGCTCTTGTCTTTCTTATTTGCACTCCCATATGGAATCGCGACTCATTTCCCATATCACCATGAAATTAAGTTGAAAAATTCTTAGAATGTGACATGAAGCCTTTAGATTGCCACTTTTTCGGATTTTGACATCCTCTTTTTTTCCCAAAACTAAAGTCATTTTCAACTATATCAGTTGAATCTAATTTTATATTTTTTTGGCATCACCAACAAGCATAGAGTCGGTCGGAGGATTTTAATTCTTGATTCCTCAAAATTGAACTTTTCTTGAATTCTTTCCACACTCTCAAGTTGGTGGGCATAGTGAGTTTCAACCAATATTTTCATTTGATCTTCCAAGGTGCAAATATTCTCATTATTTTGATTTAGTACTTGTTTCAAGTCCTCGAGTACTAAGTTGTGCGTCTCCTCATTTTCAAGAATGGCCTCCAACATGAGCATTATCCTCTCATTTTGAGCATTTGAGAGTTCTTCTCGTTTTGATCATGTGCCAAAGAAGGATTTTCGACTTCAACCTCTAAGGAAGGCTCTTGGCTATCATCCACTTCTACGGCTTTTTGGACCTATAAAGCTTCAAGAACTTCTCCCATTTGTAAGTTCAACCTTTCAAGTACCAAATCATTTTGGAGATTATTTTTCAAAAGATCCTCCAAGGCTTTTTGCTCTTTGTTTCCTCCTTCAAGTAGGTACTATATCATGAGTTTGAACTTTCCATTTTGACCATGCTCAATTTTTTCCACTTCCATATTCCTATAATTATCATCACAAAAAGTAGAACCATCATAGCGGTATTTTGGGAAAGGGAAGGACATATAAACGATTTTAGTCCAATAATCATTTTGACCACCACACTTATCACATATACTCCACTCATGGGTTTGAGATTATGCGCACAATCTGTCTTCGGGAGAATTTAAATAATTTTGTCACTAGTGTGGTCCTCCAAAATAAGGGCAAGGGTCGTCAAAGTATGAACAACTACCATCCGACTAATTTTCATTATGAGATGCCATTTTATAAAAATAAGAAACTAAACAAGAAAATCAACAAGAAGACAATTAAGAAGATGAACAAAGATAAGAAAATAATTACACAAATATTCATAAGTTTGGACCAAACTAAAAATCCTAGCAATTCTTCTAACTATAACAAATAACACCGTTAGTTCCTTGACAATGGTGCCAAAATTTGATCACGTCCAACTATGCCTTATAAAAAGCAATAAGCGATCGCTGCAAATATAATCTGATTTGCAAGTCCGGAGTTGAATCCCATAGAGAACTAAGGCCTAGCTACAGTTGTTCAACATTGCTAAGAAATACAAGTCCAAACAATTTCCTAATTATAAAGATTGTAATTTTTATTTTAAACAAATTAATTTAATAAATACTAAAAAACAGTAAAATTACAAACTAAGGAGACTAAAGGTTGGAGGAAAGATTAAGGAGGTCTAGAGTTATGATTTTCCCAATTGTCGGGATCCTTCTTGCTACGTCTTCAATATTTTTTACAAAGCATTCTCTGCCAATCGTCAGTACTTTAGGTGTTGTAGATCTCTCTAGAGCAACAACCTCAATTTACTAGACATATTCTCTTGAACTACACTAGCTGACACTAATTCACCGCTCATTATGATCACACCAAGGTTACGTTATCTCTAATCCCACCTTTAAACGCTTCATATTAATCTCTCACATGCATTAGGAGTGATATTTTTAATAACTACCTAAATGTGTACTCTCTCTCCCCAGTAATATACACACTAAATAGGCACAGTTAATTTATGTCAATTCAATTAACAATAATAAACACGTAGTTGAACAAGTAAACAAATCCAATGGCTCAATTATATAAAAATATAACAAGAATTTATCCTACAAAAGGTTCTATAAAAACTCTAGATAACAAATTAGTTATTCATAATAGTATTCAAAACTACAATACTAGAGTTCATAACCAATAATGGAAAAGAGGAAGAAAGAGGAAAAAATATGAAGTTAAATCCTTCTCATTGCTCCTATGGTGTTCTTGCCTTCCAAGCTCTTCTTTCTCTTAGAGGAGTGGCTACTTGCCTCCCCAAAGTGTTCTCTCCTAGAGGAGTGATGGCTCTTTTGCCTCTCTAATCGTCTCCTCCTCTCTCAAAATGTGTTTAAGGAGTATTTATAGGCTAGGGTTTTAGTCTACCCGTCCAAAAATAGTGAAGAATTAAAATTTGCTCGGATGATATCGTCGGCGCCTTGCAATGTCAATGGCACTATTATTTCGGTGCAAGGCAATGTCTGGAGTGCCAATGATAGTGCCCTAGACAATGCCTTGCATTGTCTATGGCATCGTCATTTCGTCGCACGGCACTGTCTGGGACGCCAATGACAATATCCTGGACAATGTCTTGCATTGTCTATGGCGTTGTTGTTTCGGCACAAGACACTGTTTCGGGCACCAATGATAGTGAACTGGACAATACCTTGCAGTGTCTACGACACTGTTATTTTGTTGCCTTGTAATTCTTTTTTTATTTCTCCATTTTGTAGCTTTTAGGTACCATTACATCAAACTTTTCTCCAATTCATGTCCAAGCATTCCTACAATTAAAATAAGCTCTATGAAGCACAATGATCGCCCAAATTCGCATTCAAACAACAAGCAAATAGGGTAAATAACTTCAAAATATATGCAATTATCGCACGACGTCATCCACTGTCAACTGCTAGTTTTTTCCCCGATTCCGGCGAGAAATTCAAATCAACTCACAAAAAAAATCACCATACTATTAAAAGCCACCAAAGTATCACTACCTTAGCTTTACTCAATGCATCCATGTCAGATCTTGTTGGCAAACACTCACTTTATGTCATTAAAAGTGTTTCTTCTCTTCATATTTTACTTGATTGATTTGATAGCACATTGAAGAATTTGTAAAGAAAGCTTGAGAACATAAATGTATTGAGATTCATTGAAGTTTGAGCGAAATTGTTAGTTGGGTTTGTTGGTGATTTGAGGCTTGTTGATTTCTTATTCTTTATCTACATTTTTGTCGGAGGAGCTTCATCGGCGACTCTACGCTTTATCCAAATCTTCATTGGAAAAACTTCTCACTACTACCTCTTTCCAATCCCATTCAGAAAAAGAAAAAACTACCGTCACCACAAAAATGAGTCACTCTGATCTCGGTCATTAAAGGTCTGTTCTTTCTTTTGCTTTGTTCCTTATTTTATTCTGTTTGTTTCTTCAATATTTTGCTATGGCTGAGAATGATAAAAATAATAAGAACTTACGGTAGGGGATTTATATGAAGAAGGTGGGCGTGTCAATTAATGGTGGCTGATTAATACCAATTTGGCAGATGTATTTGAAAGGAGACTAAAATCACTATAAAAGGGTTTGGAAAAGCTTGAAGAATACCTAATGGGTTTGTCATGTTCTTCAGCAGTTGTTGAAGTTCATTTTATGTTACTTGAATATACAGTTGAGGTTGAAAATTATTGATTAAATTCTGATTTTGAAGCTCTTTTATGGTGAAACATTGAGGCTTTTGGGTGGTGAAGATGCTAATAGAAGAAGAAATCGAAGGGGGAGAGAGGTATTGAGGGTGACGGGGTTAATTATATGGTATTTTTAATTGAGGGGTCCCAACTGGGGTGGTATCACGATCCGGATTTTTTACCATCGGGAGTCGTGATGGCGCCTACTGTCGGAGCTAGACAAGCCAAACATTTTCCGGTAACAACCCAACAATAATAATAATAACGAGTCAATTAAATAAAAAGCGGAAGTCTTTAAAACATTGATAACTGAAAACCCAAATATGCGGAAGTTTAATGTTTCCCTACCCAAGACTGGAGTCTCCATCTCACGAACTACAAAAAAGTGCTACAAACAAGCCTGAATAGAAGATACATAAATATTTGTCTCGGTACAATGAAAACAAACTAAAAACATAGAAAGGGACTTCGGCCTGCGAACACTAGCTAGGCTACCTCGTAAGTCCCTAGATTGAAGTCAGCTCCCGAACAATATCCTACTGTTGTGGTCCAAAAGTTGCTCTGATACTGTAATCTGTGCAAAAGGGCACATAAGTATCGCATCATCACAACCGACCTCATGTGCTGGTAAGTGTCTGGCCTAACCCCGACGAAGTAGTGACGAGGCTAGACAAGACTACCAAATCAACTTGTGCAATTCAATGTATTTATATATATATATATATATATATATATATATATATATATATATATATATATATATATATATATGCAATAAAAGGAAAGAATACAGAAACTAAAAAGTTAAGAGGGAGGGAAGCATACTATGGGGGAGTATAGTCCGGATGTAAAGAACTTAAGTAAGAAAACATGGCAATAACAATAATTAGTGAGAGCAGGAAAAATCAACAGTTGCACGGCATCAATCTTCGTGCTTTTACTCTCGTTCTCACCAAAAGCAATCAAATAAAGTGCACAACATCACCCTTCGTGCTTTCATTCACATAACTCTCGTATCATGGCACGAAATAATCCTTCGTACAATTATAATCAAATCAGAGCACGAAATGTCCCTTCGTTCATAAATAATCAAAACATGGTACGGAATGACCCTTCGTGCAATTATAATCAAAACATGACACGGAATGACCCTTCGTGCATTATCACTCTTCCTCACCCAAACAGTAATCACAACCAAACGGGGCGAGGGAATAAACAAATAATAAAAAATGTCCAGGCAAGGGAAAACACAGTTAAATAGTTAAATCCCGACAAAGGAGCAACAACAATAAATTTCACATCCCGGCAAGGGAGCAATAACAATAGCTTACACATCTCGGCAAGGGATTAATCATATCTCTTTCCATTTCTTTCATTTCTTACTCAATAATATTTTTATAGTTCGAGCCAACGCTCCAAAGAATTCACAATTCATAATTAATACCCATACTCTTCACATTATAAAGAATTCATCAATTAGCATGGAAAATGCATAACAATATTAAGACAAGTACAACAAGGACTCATGGTTATGCTAGACACCAGTGTATAGATACTTGTCACCATGCCTATACACCGTACTCAATCATTTAGCAATTAGCAAATAATAACACTCTAATCCTATTTCACGACCCTAGTTCACCAATCGTGAACCTGTCATGACGGCACCTAGTCTTCGCGGCAAGGTAAGCCTAACACAATGCGGAATATACACTTTCATGAAAGAGAAGATAAGATAACAATGGAATAATATAAAATAAATGTAATAAGTGCCGCTCGGCACATACACTTCACCAAATACCAGAAGAAGACACACTACCAAGACCCGGAAACTCACGGGCAACACAGACTAAGAAAAAGTACAACTGTGGCTCTATACATCAAGAATATCTATACAACGGAAATAAGGGAAATAGCTGATATCACAAATGAGAATAGAAGGGGACTCTCCGGATCCGCAAACGTAGCAGATCATACCTCAAGTCTCCTGAAGGTGCTCCTAAATCACCTGTAATGCGCCTGATCTGATGTACCTGGATCTGCACAACAAAAGTGTGCAGAAGAGTAGTATGAGTATACCACGGCGGTATTCAGTAAGTGCCAAGCCTAACCTCAATGGAGTAGTGACGAGGAAGGTCAGGGCCCTACTGAGAAATAATAACATAATGATAATAATAATATCAAGTAGTTCAAATAAGAATAAGACCGAAATAACAGCAATAAAGTAAATACTGTAACCATCTACAATTAAGCTAACAAGGAGAAATCAACACAACAATGTACAAACCAACAAGTCCAGGATCTCTGGGAATTGAACCCGCAGCCCCTCTCTATACTCAGCAACTTAGGATCTCCGGGAATCGAACCCGCAGTCCATACATCAATCTTACAGGATCTTAGGGAATTGAACCCACAGTCCGTATATCAGTATCTCTGGGTCTCCGGGAATCGAACCCACAGCCCTCGGATCTCCGGGAATTGAACCCACAGTCCGTATCTCAATATATCAGGACCTCCGGGAATTGAACCCACAGTTCGTATTTTAATAACTCAGGATCTCTGGGAATTGAACCCGTAGTCCGTATATCAGTATCTCCGGGTCTCCGGGAATCGAACCCGCAACCCTCGGATCTCCGGGAATTGAACCCGCAGTCCACAAACACAAACACAACCAATAAGAGGAAAAACATAGAGAAATATGAAGTACATAGCTACAAATTACACCAAATCCAGTCTCAACAAGTTCCAAGAAGTTCAATTAAGACAAGTAGGCACTTAGACAGATAATCATATCTAATCATGCTTCTCTAACTAACATCAAATAAGTCTTACAACTGAATCTATTAAATATCACGGATATCACAATTTGAACAGTTCAAGTAAGGTGGTTTTTCAACAATCTGCGTAAGTACACGCCCGTCACCTCGCGTACAAGGCGTTTAAAACAACACATAATATCCTAGGGGAGAAGGTTCCCCGACGCAAGGTTAGACAAGTGACTTACCTCAATTCCGGTACAAAACCGCTAAGAAACGTCTCTCTTGCCAAGAGTATCCGACTCCGAGTGACCCGATTCTAGTCAAACCAATTACATAGTGTAAATAACATCGCAAGTAACTAAATACAATGATAAAATTAAGCTACGACGCGCAAGTGGATGAAATGACCAAAATACCCATGTATCCATCGTCTCGAAATCAAAATATTTTTACGTTTTTAGAACCCTCGTACTCTTACGAGTCTAACCATATAAAAATCTCCCAAATCGGAGGTTAAATGCCCCCTCAAAACCCAATAGTTTAGTCTATGAACTTTCATCCAATTTCACATTAGAAACTGAAATGAAAATGTGAATTTAAGAGCAGATTCATGGAAGTTGATCAAAATCGAGTGAGAAACACTTACCCAAGTTGCCCAGGTGAAAATCCCTTCAAAAATTGCCAAGAACCGAGCTCTAGAAGTCAAAATGTGATAAAATGAAGAAACCCTCGAAATTGGGATTAAATCTGTATGCCCAGGCATTTTCTTCATCGCGATCGCGTAGAGTAATCTGAGAAGACCTAGAAAATGTGCATCGCGAATGCGATGTGAAGTACACGAACACGGAGAGGAAATGACCAGTGCATCGCGATCTCGTAACAATGAGTGCGATCGCGATTAACAATTGTCCAGGGTCCTTAGATTGCCTTACGCGAACACGTGATCAGGAATGCGATCGCGTAGTTAGGAATTTTATACCATCGCGATTGCATAGCACTTTATGCAAACGCGGAGAAGCAATTGACAAAGCATCGCGATCGCGGGAGTACCATCGCGATCGCGTAGATGAGTAGCAGTAGCAGCAGCTACAAGAGTCCAAAATGGAGGAAAAAGAATCCATAGCCCACTCGAAACTCACCCGAGGCCCCCGGGACCTCAACGAAAACCACCAACCTACCCAAAAAAACGATACGAACTTGTTCCAATCATAAAAACACGCCCTTAAACACGAAAACCATCAAATCAAGGCGGATTCAAGCCTAAGTTTCAACCAAAACTTCTGAAACATACATGCTTTCAAAAAACCAACCAAACGATGTCCGAATGACCTAAAAATTTGCAGACAAATCCAAAGTCACCTAACGAAGCTACTGCAACTGTCAAAATTCCATTCCGATTCTCGGGTCAAAATCTCACCTATCGGTCGGATTTCCAAAAATTCCAAACTTCGGCATTTCAAGCCTAAATGAGCTACAGACCTCCAAAATACATTTCGAATGCGCTCCCAACCCGAAATCACCTAACGGAGCTAATGCAACCATCAGATTTCCGTTTCGAGGTCATCTTAGCATTATTCCAAATACGGGCCATTTTTTAACTATAAGGCTCTCATTTAGGGACTAAGTGTCCCAAAACACTCCAAATTCTAGAACCGAAACTCCCGGCAAACCACAATAGCATAAATGAACTTAGGGGAACAGTTAAATTAGGGATCGGGGCATAAATTTCAAAAATGACCGCCCGGGTCGTTACATCTTCCTACATTTAAAGATTCATTCGTCCTCGAACGAGCATAGAAAACATACGTGGAGTGGTGAAGAGATGAGGGTACTGGTTGCGCATATCCTGCTCGATCTCCTAAGTCGCCTCCTCGGTCGGCTGACCCTGCCACTGCAGCTTCACTGAAGCGATGTTCTTTGATCTCAGCTTCCTGATTTGCATGTCCAAAATGGCCACTGGCTCCTCAACATAAGATACATCCTCGTCTAGCTGAACAGAAGTGAAATCCAATACGTGCGACGGGTTACCATGGTATCTCCGGAGCATAGAGACATGAAATACGGGGTGGACTCCGGCTAGGTTGGGAGGTAAGGCCGGCTCATAAGCAACCTCCCCAACATGCCTCAGAATCTCAAAAGAGCCAATGAATCTCAGACTCAACTACTCCTTCTTCCCAAACCTCATGACACCCTTCATGGGCGAGACCCGAAGTAGAACCCGCTCGCCAACCATAAAAGCCACATCGCGGACCTTCTTGTCCGTGTAACTCTTCTATCTAGACTGGGCTGCACGGAGTATGTCCTGAATCACCTTGACCTTATCCATTGCACCCTGAACCAGCTCAGTACCTAGCAGCCTGGCCTCGCCCGGCTCGAACCAACCCACGGGGGACCTGCACCTCCTACCTTATAGGGACTCATACGGTGCCATTTGAATGCTGGACTGATAGCTATTGTTATAAGAAAATTCTGCCAGTGGTAAGAAATGATTCCATGAACCTCCAAACTCCATCACGCACGCACGGAGCATATCCTCCAAAATCTGAATAGTGCGCTGAGACTGTCCATCCTTGGGGTAAAACGCTGTGCTCAATTCCACCCGAGTGCCTAACTCCTGCTGCACGGCTCTCCAGAACCGTGAAGTGAACTGAGTGTCTCTATTTGAAATGATGGAAACTAGAATACCATGCGGCCGGACTATCTCCCTAATGTAGATCTCCGCCAGTCGCTCCGATGAGTAAGTAGTGCTCACCGGTATGAAATGGGCGGACTTGGTCAGCCGATCCACAATGACCCAAGTGGAATCAAACTTCCTCACAGTCCGTGGAAGTCCAGATACGAAGTCCATGGTGATGCGCTCGCATTTCCACTCTGGGATCTCAATTTGCTGCATTAACCCACCCGGACGCTAATGCTCATACTTCACCTGCTGGAAGTTGAGGCACCTAGAAACATAGTTAACTATATCCTTCTTCATCCGCCTCCACCAGTAATGCTGCCTCAGGTCCTGATACATTTTCGCGGTACCCGGATGGATGGAATACCGCGAGCTATGGCCTCTACTAGAATCAGCTCTCGAAGATCATCTACATTGGGCACATAGATATGCCACTGCATCCTCATCACTCCATCATCCCCAATGGTGACATCTCGGGCATCACAACGCCGAACCTTGTCCTGAAGATCCTGCAAACAAAGGTCATCAAACTGCCGCTTTCTGATGCGATCAAATAGAGAAGACCGGGAAACCACATAGGCCAGAACCTAGCTGGGCTCCGAAAGATCCAATCTAACAAACTGCCTGGCTAAAGCCTGAACATCCATCGCCATAGGCCTCTCCGAAGCTGGTAGATATGCCAAACTCCCCAAACTCTCCACCTGGCGACTCAAGGAATCGGCAACTATATTGGCCTTGCCCGGATGACAGAGAATAGTAATATCATAGTCCTAGAACAGCTCCAACCATCTTCTCTGATGCATGTTTAGGTCCTTCTGCTTAAGCAAGTGCTGCAAGCTCCGATGATCAGTGTAGATCTCACAAGGAATCCCATACAAATAATGATGCCAAATCGTCAAGGCGTGAACAATGGCAGCTAGCTCAAGATTGTGGACAGGGTAGTTCTTTTCATGTACCTTCAGTTGTCGGGACGCGTAGGCAATCACCCTACCGCCCTGCATCAATACTGCGTCGAGTCCAACTCGTGAGGCATCACAATATACCGTATAGGACCCCGAACCGGTAGGCAACATCAAGATCGGGGCCGAAGTCAAAGCTATCTTGAGCTTTTGAAAGCTCGCCTCACACTCCTCTGTCCACTGAAAAAGGGGCACCCTTTTGGGTCAATCTGGTCATAGGTGCTGCGATCGAAGAGAACCCCTCTACAAAACGACAGTAATAACCCGCTAGGCCAAGGAAGCTACGAATCGCAGTAGCTGAGGAGGGCCTAGGCCAACTCTGCACGGCCTCCACCTTCCTCGGGTCCACTCGAATACCCTCGCTCGACACCACGTGGCCTAGAAATGCCACTAAACTCAGCCAAAATTCACATTTAGCGAACTTTGCATATAATTGCTTCTCCCTCAGGGTCTGAAGCACTACCCTTAGGTGCTACTCGTGCTCTTCCCGACTCCGGGGATATACCAAAATATCATCAATGAAAACAATCATGAACGAGTCAAGATATGGCCTGAATACACTATGCATCAAATGCATAAAAGCTGCTGGGGCATTAGTCAGCCTAAAAGACATAACGAGGAACTCGTAGTGGCCATACCGAGTCCTGAAGGCAGTCTTCGGGATATCTGACTCCTGAATCTTCAGCTGATGATAACCAGAGCGCAAATCAATCTTGGAGAACACCTGTGCGCCATGTAGCTGGTCAAATAAATCATCAATACATGGCAAAGGATACCGGTTCTTCACTGTAACTTTGTTCGACTGACAATAGTCAATACACATACGCATAGAACCATCCTTTTTCTTCATAAATAACACAGAAGCACCCCAAGAAACACCGGGTCGAATGAAACCATTACCCAACAACTCCTATAATTGATCCTTCAACTCAGGATGAGCCATGTGGTAGGGAGGAATAGAAATGGGATGAGTGCCCGGCAATAAGTCAATACCAAAATCGATATTTCTATTGGGCGGCATGCCTGGGAGATCAGCTGGAAATACATCAGAGAAATCATGTACCACTGGGACGAAATCAATAGAAGGAGTGTCAACACTAACATCCCTCATATAAGCTAGATAAGCTGCACACCCCTTCTCAACCATACGCTGAGCTTTGAGAAAGGTAGTAACACGGTTGGGGGTGTGATCTAGAGTACCACTCCACTCAATATGTGGAATGCCTGGCATAGCTAGCGTCACGATCTTGGCGTGACAATCAAGAATAGCATAATGGGGCGACAACCGGTCCATGCCCAGAATAATATCAAAATTGACCATCCCGAGCAATAACAGATTAGCTCTGGTCTCAAAACTACAAATAGTGACCAAACACGACCGATACACACGGTCCACAACCAAAGAATCTCCCACCGGAGTAGAAACATAAATGGGGGCACTCAAAGAATCCCGAGGCACACCCAGATGTGAAGCAAAATAAGAAGACACATATGAAAAAGTAGAACCATGATCGAATAGAACTGATGCCTCTTTGTGACTTAGCAAGATAATACCTGTGGTAACAGAATCTGAGGTAACAGCTACAACGCGATCAGGAATAGCATAAAATCTGGCCTGACCCCTCTCTCGAGGGTGACTCTGGCACCCTGATCCCCACCCCTGGCTGGATGGGCTGGTGGGGTGGCAGTTGGGGCTGGAACGATGGCCTGCTGACCCTATGAACCACGCTGAGGCTGCAAAGTCTGTGAAGGCGCTCCTCTCCTATGCCTGGGGCACTCCCTAACCAGATGGCGAGTATCCCCGCACTCAAAACAAGCTCTGGGAGGACACGGTGGCTGTGACTGACCGACCTCGCCCCCCGCTGGACTGACCCCTGGAGGTACCCCGCGCAGGAGGCGCACTGGAAACTGGGGGAGCATAATAAGGCTCCTGAGGTGCTGGAAGAGCTTGAGTACTAGCGGCTGCTGGCAATGCTGAATGAACTGGACGACCGGAATAACCCCTGCCAAAACGATCGGTTGCTGAAGTGCGGGCACCAAAGAAATGGCCCGACTCACGAGACCTCTTGGCCTCCCTCTCTCCTCGCTCTCTAGGGAGCATACTCTCGATCCGCCTAGCAATACTCACTACCTGCTGATACGGTACATCTGTCTCCAGCTCTCTAGCCATGCTGGACCGGATCGGCGGAATAAGGCCCTCAATAAACCTCCGCACTCTCTCCTGGACTATGGCTACCAAGGCCGGTGCATGTGTGATGACCCGGCCCGTCATCATGTGAGTTATCACCTTGTTATCCCCGTTATATGCTTGTTATGTTGCAATATGCATGTTGGGTAAGTTTGAGTCAATCCGGGTTGAGTTTGGTTGAAATTTAGACAAATAGTCTCTTAGAAGAAGGAATAGTTGAGAAAAGTCAGTGGGATGTCGACTTGTGAGTTAGAGAGCTTGGAATCGAATTCTGATGATTCGGTCAGCTCCGGGAGGTCATTTATGAGCTAGGAGAGCGATCGGAAGTGAATTTGGAGGTCCGGTGAAGTTTTAGGCTTGAATTGGCTAAAGTTGAATTTTGGCGATATCCGAACGATAGGTGAAATTTTGATCCGGGAGTCGGAATGGAATTCTGACGGTTACAGTAGCTCCGTTAGGTGATTTTGGATGTGTCTGCAAAATATTAGGTAGTTCGGAGGTCGTTTGGTTGGGTTTTTGATCGAATGTCGGTTGCGGAAGTTTGAATGAAAACTTAGGCTTGAATTGCTTGAATTCGATGTTATTCCGAGTTAAAGTATGTGTTTTTATCATTGGAGCAAGTTCGTATGGTGCTATGGAGCATGTTTGTGGTTTTCGTTGGGGTCCCGGGGGACCCGGGATGGTTTCGGGAGGTTAAACGGAGGAATTTTAGAGGTTTTGCAGGTCTAGATTTTTGGCTTCTGCTATTTTCGCTTCTGCGGGTGGGGGACCGTAGAAGCGGAAGCATAGCGGCGGAATTTATCTCGCAGAAGCGAGATTGGGCTGGTTTGGGCATTTCCATAGAAGCGGCCCCGGATGCGCAGGGGCGGGCTCGCAGAAGCGGCCCAGGATCGCAGGAGCGGACGTAGGCTAGCCGGTCGGTTTCGCAGAAGCGGAGCCTAGTCCGCTTAGGCGGTCTCGCAGGTGCGAGACCTGGACCGCAGAAGCGGAACTGGGCAGGTTGGTATGGGGTCGCAGAAGCGGTCGTTTGTCCGCGGAAGGGCACTCACAGGTGCGAGTCAAGAACCGCAAAAGCGAAAATCGCGCCTGTGATAAGGATAACAGAAGGGAAAAATTTCATAAGTCATAAAAACATTAGGGCTCAGTTTTAAGAGGCGAATTGGGCGATTTAGACGGGAAATTTCTGGGAGTTCATCGGGTTATCATCGGAGGTAAGTTTTATGGTTCAATTACATGTTTTTATCTTGAAATCCTCCTCTATATTGCTGAAATTGGATGAAATTATGGGGGAATTTAGCCTAAGCCAGGGCTTTGGTAAAATGTCGATTTGAATGGGCAAACGGAATCCGATTTTGGAAAACTTTATATGCATAGACTCGTATTAAGACGAGGATTCCGAAGATGTAACTTTTGTAATTTTTCGAGAAGTGTACCAAAAGTCGGGTTTTGACAACTTTGTGGGTTTTGGTGCAATTTGAGTTATTTCGAATGGGTTGTATGTTATTAGCATATATTGATGTATTCTCTATGATTTTGAGTAGATTTAGCATCCGAGGAGATTGATTTGCGAGGCAAGCGCAAAGCGAGCTAGGACTTCTACCGGGTCGAGGTGAGTGGTGATAGTAAATAATGTACTGAGGGTTTGAAACCCCGTACTAGCACTTCACAGTGCTATGTTGAGATAAGACACGCGTCTTATGACGGGCGTGAAGACATTGTGATTGGGGAATTGGACTTGGTCCTTCCCGGCTAATAGTATATTGTGTATTGTGACTGATAATGAGATTATAACTGTGTAATTGGGCTAATAGCCATGTTTGGGGCCTTGTGCCGATCTGTAGAGCATTAGGGGACCTGTAGGGCTAGGTGACCCTTATATCATGTTGGAAACTTATACTCAGCCGTAAAACTAGCTGAATAGCATACTAAGAGCCAGTACTAGATGTGTATTGTGGGAGACAGATTACTTAGGGTGGAAATTCCCTGACTTAGCTGAGTGGGGCTGAAAGGCCAATCCTATACTAATTGAGACACGGTCGAGGACCCATTATGAGGTATCATATATATATATACCTATGTTTGATCGGGCTGCACGCCGAAGCAGTATATATATTGGATCGGACTGCACGCCACAGTATTATTGTGCTTGGGCTGTAGGAGCCCCTTCGGAGTCTGAGTCTGCACACATTCTCAATTTGCGCTTGGGTTGTAGGAGCCCCTTCGGAGTCTGAGTCTGCACACAATCTCAGTGAGCGCTGGTGTATATTATGGGATCGGGCTGCATGCCGCAGTGGTATAGTTATATATATGTATATATATACATTGGATTGGACTGCACGCCGCAGTAATATATGTGTGGATTGGGCTGCACGCCGCAGCATCATAGCGCTTGGGCCTAGGGAGCCCCTCCGAAGTCTGTATACACCCCCAGTGAGCGCCGTCGACGTTAATTGGAGCGGGCTGCACGTCGCAGCGGTATATTTATTAGAGCGGGCTGCACACCGCAGCGTTAAACTTATTCATATCTTTATACATACTTATATACTTATACATTATAGACATTTGTATATATATCTACATACACTGAGTTGGTTGAACACCGTAGCGGTACGAGTGAGGATTTGGTCAGTGTGGGACCTTGTTGAGATAGATGTGGACTAGAGATCGGAGTATTACTGTAGTGATGACTTACCTGTAGGGGTTTGCTTTAGAACTGTTTAGTGAAAGTACAAGAGTTCTTATTTTCAGTTATTGTTTATTATTATTACTCACTGAGTTGAAATATACTCACCCCACTCCCATGCACTTTTTGTGCAGATTCCCAGGTGCCCGAGAGCAGTTGAGTTGTTGTAGCTGTTGATCCTTATCTACTTTTGCGGAGACTACCAGGTAGCTGCCGGCGTCGGCAGAACCTGTTTTCTCATTCTTTATCGTTTTCTTGTTTCCATCTTGTTTAGACTTGGTTGTACTAGGATGTTTATTCTTTAGAGGCTCAGACTCGTGACACTACGATTTGAAGGGGACCGTATTTTGCATGTTTCTACTATTACGTTTATCATTTTGATATAAACACTTGCTGATTAAGTTTAACTTGATTAATTGGAATTAATAATTGGCTGGTTTAAGGGATAATGAGGTCGGGCTTGCCTAGCATTGTGTTGGGTGCCGTCATGACCAGGGTTTGTGTCGTGACAAGTTGGTATCAGAGCTTAGGTTAACAGGTCTCGCGAGTCATGAGACAGTTTAGTAGAATCTCGTGGATCGGTACGGGGACGCCTGTACTTATCCTCGGGAGGCTGCAAACCTTTTAGGAAAGTTTCAATTCTTGGAATTCTTGTCGTACGATTACTTTTGATTTAAACTGAACTTTGACATTCTATTCTCTCGCAGATGGCGAGAACTCGAGCTTCCGGACGAGGTGGACGACCACCACTACCACCTGCTAAAGCCCGTGGATGCGGCCGTGGTCGTGGCGGAGGTAGGGTAGCTGATGTAGTACCAGCTGACCCACAGCCTCCAGTTGCTGAGGCTCTAGCAGCGCCAGTTCAGGCACCAGCTGTGCCCATTATCATTCCGGGTCTACAGGAGACCCTGGCTCAGATATTAGCACTCTGCACTGGCCTGGCACAGGCAGTTTCAGTTACTACCGCAGCAACCGCATCAGGGACCGGGGGTGGTCATCAGACCCCCGCAGCACGCATTCCAGAGCCAGCAGTGCAGGGCCTGCAAACACCTGAGGCTCCTCCAGTTCAACCTGTGGTCCCAGTACAGCCAGCAGTTCAAGTTAAGGGGGATAGGGTCCCAGCTATGACTGACGACGAGCAGCATCGTCTCGAGAGGTTCAGCCGATTATCTCCTCCAGTGTTCACTGGTGCTCCGGGCGGGGACGCCCAAGGTTTTTTGGACAAGTGCCGTCGGATACGACGCACGGCAGGGATCTTGGAGTCCAGTGGTGTGTCTTTTACTACCTTTCAGTTCCAGGGACCAGCCTTCTCTTGGTAGGAGGCTTATAAGCACCGCAGACCGGCAGGGGCAGCACCACTAGCATGGCCAGAGTTCTCCACTATGTTCTTGGAGAAGTGGGTGCCTCGATCTCGGAGAGAGGAGATGCGTAGGCAGTTTGAGTGACTCCGCCAAGGAGACATGTCAGTATCAGAGTATGAGATCAGATTCATAGAGTTGTCTAGATATGCACTGTGGTTAGTTCCCACCGATCAGGAAAGGATCGGGCATTTTGTTGATGGCCTTATTTATCCTATCCGCATTCGGATGACCCGAGAGAGGGTTTTGAGCCACACTTTTGAGGATGTTGTGGATATTGCTCGCGACATAGAGACAGATCGTCGCAGAGAGCGGGATGAGAGGGAGGTTGATAACGTCCATTTCCACCGCTAAAAAGCAATAGACACGGTCGTATGCAATATATTTACCCAACTATGAGTCGGGGTCGAATCCCACAGAGAACAATGTGTAGGCGATTAGGAATGCAAGAAAATTATCGCTAGTCGCGCTAAGCCAAACACTTAAGATTTTGGGTTTTGGAAAATGTTTATATCTAAATGCGAAAATGTAAACTAACCTAGAAAGCAAATTAAAATGATCAATGGCTACTAGTATGAATGCGTCGGGAATTACACTCAAGTAACGATCCAATGTATTTTACGATTTTACAAATATGAGTGAGTTTATGTTAATTAGCCACGGATAATAATTCTTAATTAGCTTCTTCCGAAGACTAACAAGACTTCCTAATTGAATTATCCCTAATCACAATTAGAAGATTAAGCACACCCGATAGGCTACAAGTAGTCAATCCTATCCCTAGGTTGAATCTATAAAGTGAGGGTTAACGCCTCAAGTTCTTGTTAATTAATCTCTCCCAACTCCGAATTATCTTTCCCAAAATTAATTCAAAGTAAATGGGCGAGTCCTAGAGTTAGCTAATCTCTTTGGAAACATTAAAGAACAAGAATAATTAAAGTAACAATAACTCAATTCATAAATATACAAAAATCATTCAATACATAAGCACAACAAGGTATTTAATCCACACTTTAAATATGAATATTCCCATAAACAAGATTCAAGTGTTGGAATTAAATACTACATACTTAGATATACAATACAAAGCAAGGAAATGAAGAAATAAACATAAATGGGTAAGAAATCCTTAACCACAAGCTTTAATCTTCAAGACCCAAGTGTGTGTGCAAAACCCTAGCCTTCAAACTTATTCTCTCTAAGCCAAAGACTAAAAGATGTTCCAAAAGTGTAGAAATTAATAAGAGATGCTTACAATGTCTGTTTGGACGAGTATATAATTGATTTAGGGTCAAAACTTGTGAAATGCCCGTTCTGTCCAGGTCTGATGCTCAACTTTCGCACCTGCGAAAAGTACCTCGCAGGTGCAGCTCCGCTTAAGCGAAATTTACCCGCAAAAGCGACAATTGGGCCTCCTGTCAAGCCATCGCAGAAGCGGACATCTGGTCACTGAAGCGATATCGCTGAAACGCATACGTTTCCGCAAAAGCGGAATTCTTCCACAGGCGCGATCTATCACTCGCAGAAGCGTGACCGCTTCTACGTCTTTATCTTCGCAGAAGCGAAACTGGCTGGCTCTCGACTATTCACACAAGCGACCAAAATCTCGCAGAGGCGAGATCGCTTCTACGATCAAAATCCGCATAAGCGAAATGCCTGACAGTTTTGCAATGTTTCTTCTCTTCTTAGCTCAATTCCTTGTCACTTCAGCCCAAATCACCTACTAGCATCATTTACCTGAAAATCTAGCAATAACCACCAAAAGCAACCTCATTTCATATTAAAAAGGCATAAAAAGCTAAGCAAAAGAGGCTACAATGAGTGGTAAAATCACCACTCATCAACACCCCCAACTTAAGCTTTTGCTTGTCCTCAAGCAAATCAAAACCACAACTTTAATGAGGCTTCACCATTTACAAAACAAGTGCCATTGCGATTATGAACATATCACCACATCCCCAACTTGTCTCATTCAAACACCCTACTTATGGATTTGGTTGATACTAACAATTAGGCTCAAGTATGTATATCTTTTCTCGAATAACTCCCTCTTAAGGAAAATCAACTTCAACAATGTGCAAGGGAGTTCCAAAACAATCAAGTGACAAAAATAAGCCTCAATAAGTGACTCAAAGACACTAGTTCACTATGATTGCTCACTTTACTCAATTTCACCGGTCTTTTCTAGTTCATGTGCCCTCACAAGAAAGAAAGTCCCAACAAAGAACATTATATTTACAACACAACACAAGGGACAAAGTTTTCGAAAACACTCGCTCTCACAAAGAAACTTCAAGTGTTACGACACCTCATACCATAAGCTTGCCCTTATTTTAATTCAATGCTTATTCAAGAATGCTTAGTTGGAGGTCCCATAAGGACTTTTTAAGCTTGTAATGTAGGTTTAGGGAAGGTTGGATAAGCATTTGGGTACAAGTGACTTCATCCTCCTTGAACACTACTCACAAGTTTCATTCTTTTGTATTTTGACTCTCTTTAACTCACATAGCCTCATTGGCATCTAGTTCCCAATATAGAACCACTTTACATACCTCTCCCAAATTTTATTCAAGGCTCCATAATGTACATATTTACACGTATATGTAAAGACTAACTCCCTTTTTTTTTTTTTTTACTTTTGGAGCTTGAATATTTTAATACAAATACTTTGAGGCATGTGGATACTCAATGCACAACCTTACCAATTTCCATTTTGACACCACCCCCAACTTAGGCTTTCAGCCTCATTCTCAGTGTTCAAAGAGGGACGGGTTCAAGAGAGGGAATTATTATACAAAAAGGGAAAGGTTTGTAATGAGTTGGCCAAAGAAAGGTTTAAAGGCTCAAAATGGGTTCTAGTGACATTATTTATACAACTGTAGGCTTGAAAGGCTAAAGAGATTTTAATTAAAACAAAGAATGCCTAAGATCATTCCTCCAACCAAATGTACTATCATTAGCATTGAAAAACTAACCGGGCAAGTTCTAGATGATGGAAGTGAACACAAGATTTATTTCAACACTCGCTAACACACATGGCACATGAATTAATGAAGACGGATCAATTCTATAAAACTAGTGAGCTAGAAGTCACTAAAAGAGCCAAAAATTTATCACCAAAATTGTTTTACACCATGTAACTTACTTGTTTTTAACACTTTAATACAAATTTTTGGAGGGGTATTCTTAATTCATAATTTACGTACAAGAGGCTAATTTTATTAGTATCAAATAATCCAAAAGCCTCATCCTAACAAAATAAGACTAATTCCCTTAAGAAGGTTGTCACACTATCTCTCATCGGGAAAAGTCACCCGGTTCACTAAATTGTTCCTTGGGAAAGAACCGTAGCATGAAGAAAACCCAAGGAGTAATAAAAGGAAAGAAACTACTCTACATAATACTAAAAAACATAATACTAACCAAAAACGTTTTAGGCTAATAAGAAGAAGTATAAATAAGAAAAGCACAATACTAACACAATTATGACTAATCAAACCAAGCCCAGCTAGGGCACACAGTGTATAGAACATCAACGTCAAAAGCTACACAGCATAGTCACAAGCTACAAAAGCCACCCCAACTAGAATATTGCAGTGTCCTCACTGCACAATATCAACTGTAAAGCATAAAAAGTTTGAGGGTCTCCATGAGGTCTGCATTAGACTAGCAGACTGCGGGAGGAAGGCGGATCACTGCTGAGCTGAGCTCGTGGCTCCATCATCATCGGTCTCCTCCTCCTCCTCATCATCATCATCATCATCAGCAGACTGTGTCATGAAAGAGTACTCCTCGCTGTCATCCTTGGTTGCCACAGGGATCTTCTTATCTGGGTTTCCCCATTTGAAGATTGCCTTGATGCCCCTCCACATCTTGATCATCAGCTTGCCTTTCTTCTTGTTCTTTTTGTTCTCTTCCTCAAAGTCAGACTGAAGGGTGGCATGGGCCTTAGCCAGAGTACTGTAGGCTCCCTCCAGTTTAGTCACTGACGCTGCCATCTTCTTCATGTTATCATTTTGGATTGTCTGGGCATCCAAGTAGCTCTCAATGTCTTCGCTGGAGAAGTAAGAGGGCCAGGCTGTGAGGAGGATGGCCCACTAGGAAGGTGTGATACTAACTCCTTAATGGTCTGAAGCTCGGAGTTAAGAATCATAAATGGCCCCTGAGCAGCTGTCTGTGAAGATGACTCTGAACCGGTGGCTGTGAAAGTTATTTTCCTCTTCTTGCTTTTAACCGCACTCCCCTCTCCCGTCACTCTCAATGGATGAAAAGGTTTGTCCGCTGATAGCCACCGATCGGTGCTACGGACATCAACCTTTGCCCTGGTGCATAGCAGTGTGATGAGAGAAGGGAATAACAGACCTGCATCCTTGTTGCTTGAGTACTCTCTCAAGTACTGCCTCATGTCCTGTAGAATGTAGTATCCTACATTCACCGGTATGCCATCTAGAATACATGCTATGATCAGTGCCCGGGTGTAGGAAACATCAGTCATGTTGCCACAAGGAGAAACTTTGTTGTTGAGGATGTATAGCCACATTTTAGCCTCGGCTGTGAAGTCGGTGGATTTGAACCCTTTTCTTCTGGTTCCCCGTTTTTCTCTGAGCTGTGGTGGAAAGAGCTTGGAGACAAGCCATGCTCCATTTTCACAAGTATCCTTTTCTCGTACTTGGTCCACCGGAAAGTTAGGAATTCCAAGAGTATCATTGATTTGTTTAATTCCAAACCTCACTAACTTTCCTCGGATGACTATCTGTGGGCTATCAAAATTTACCCGCCTGAGGTTAGCATAGAATTCACGGACCCACTCCTCATTGGCTTTGTAAGGAGTGGGGATAAAGCAGGACCATCCCGATGATTCGAGTCGAGCATAGAAATCCGGAAGCTTTTCTACCAACTTCTCTTCATGAATTCCTTTTTCAAGGATAATCTTCTTGTGGATGAGGTCGTCCAAATATCGCCGCTCACACTCAGCGGACATGAAGCGTGTATCATCATATGGTTCATTGATTTCTTCTTCGATTTCTCTCCGTTGTCCGCTTGTGGTTGCGTCCATTTTCAAATAAATCACCTACAAAAATTCAACACAACGTCAATTGGGCAATTGAACCAGATTAAGAACTTCAAAACACTGCAATTTAGCCAAAAGTTTGGATTGAACGGGCCCGGGAAGCAACAGTTGCAGAGCTACTGGAATTTGCAAAAATTCCCAATTTTCGCTACTGCGAACAAAGAGCCGCAGAGGCAGAGCCGTTTCTGCGAAAAACTTTTCGCTTCTGCGATGGGACTCGCTCCTGCGTGACTTCTTCCGCAGAAGCGGCTACGTTTCTGCGAAGAAGATCTCGCTTCTGCGATGAGACTCGCTTCTGCGTGGCTTCTTCCGCAGAAGCGGTTTCGCTTCTGCGAAGAAAGTTCGCTTCTGCGGTCTTCTCCATCTTCTTCATTGCCCAAATTTCTTCATTGCCCAGCACTTTTATCAAAATTTTTGCTTATTTTTCAATGTCTAAACAAATTTTTGGCTTGTATTAGTGCAGTAAAAGGGTTTATGATTCAATTAAATCCCATTTGCGATGTAAAGCCACAATACTTCATTGAAACAATGTGACAAACATCTTGCGGGCAATTTAATTTGACCTCTCTTTGAACAACATTATGGTACTAGACTTCCCAAAATTTGTTCACAATTAACAGCACACATTATCTACACTCAACCAATTCCTCATTTCCTAAAACAATCTAGAATTTAAAAACCAAAAGAAGGAAAAGAAAAATCAAGACATATTACCTACAAACATTGTTGGATATGGAAATCACATGGAATGGGAAGAGATTACCTGATGTTTACAGAAGAGAAGGAGACTACACGAGATGCTTTTGACACTTTGCTAAGAAAATTCGGAATTCTGGGGGATTTAGGGTAGGGGAGACGGTTTTTTTTTTTTAGAGAAGAGGGTTAACCAAAAGACTCAATTCCCTCTGTTTTGAAAATAAAAGCTGGACGATTTTCGCTTTTGCGAAAAGTTATACGCCCCTGCGGAACCGCTTAAGCGATACTGGGACCGCTTCTGCGCAAAAGGCCGCTTCTGCGATTTTTCACTCGCTTCTGCGATGTCGCTGAAGCGGAAAGTGAGCCGCATTTGCGATAATGCCGCTTCTGCGATGCTACTGTCGCTTCTGCGAGACCGCAGGTGCGAGAGTTTTATCGCAGAGGCGATTGTAGCAGAATTTTGTTGCCAGTTTTCTTCAGCTACTGGTTTGGCCTCTCTGGGTCATCCCGACCTGCTCAAATCAACTCCAAAAATTCTCAAATTTGGCAGATTAGTTCAACATAATATTCTAAGCTATTAAAAAAAATTCAAAAATGACAATAATTTTGTAAAACAATGGGTTGCCTCCCACCAAGCGCCGCATTTAACGTCGTGGCACGACGCAAACAACATTACCACTTTTCTCGCCACTTGGATGATATGAATTGGGCCCCTAGCTTGGAATCAAGCTTATGACCACGAGCGATGGGGGGTGGTAATTGGATATTCGAGCCAATGCTTAAAATTTTCATTTTGCACTTCTTGGCTTTCAAGTGAGGAATGTCATTTTGATTTCTTGCCTCCTCAAACTGTAAAATGTATGGCCAAAGTTGTTCCTCCTCGCATTCCTTCATTGATTCACGTGGTTCAACTCCCGTGTCACCACACAATTCCAAGGTTGAAAAATGTTTGGAATGTGACTTTAAGCCCACACTTTGCAATTCTTCTATGTTGACATCCTCTTTTTCCCCCGGATTAGAGTCAACAACAACCACATTAGCATTTACACCGGTTGACTCCAATTCCATGTTTTTGCCGGCATCAACACTACTCATTGAGTTGGTTGGCGGATGTTCAATTCTTGACTCCTCAAAGTAAATCTCACTTTCTTCCTCGGAGTTGGACTCTTCTTGGCTTTCATCCGCACACGAAATTTGTTGGGCATAGTGAGCCTCAACCAAAGTTTGCATTTGATCCTCCAAAGTGCGGATGTGTTCACCATTGTAATTTATGCATTGTTTCAAGTCCTCGAGTGCAAAGTTGCGCTTCTCCTCATTTTCAAGAATGACCTCCAACATGAGCAATTTTCTCTCATTTTGGGCATTAGAGAATTCTTCTTGGTTTTGATCAATTGCCAAGGAAGGATTTTCATTTTCAACATCCAAGAATGATTCTTGGTTTTCATTTACTTCCGAGGCTTTGATCATTTCATTCATTTGTGAGTGTAACCTTTCTAGTGCTAAACCATTTTGGAGACTAGTTTCTAAAAGATGTTCCAAGGCATTTTCTTCCTTGTTTCCTTCTTCAAGTAAACACTCCAACATGAGCTTGAATTCTCCATTTTGACCATGCTCAAATTCTCCCACCTCCATAACCCTATAATTCTCACCAAAACAAATAGAACTATCATAGTAGGGGCTTGGGGAAGGGAATAAAAAATAAGCACAATCATCCCAATGACCATTTTGGAAACCACACTTATCACAAATACTCCACTCATGGGTTTGGAATTGTGCGCACAATCCACCCCCGAGAGAATTTAAACAATTTTGCCATGAGTGTGGTCCTCCACAATAAGGACAAGGATCATCAAAATATGAACAACTACTATCCGACCAATTTTCGTTATATGATGCCATTTTTCAAAATTAAGAAAATAAACAAGAAACAAACACTAAAAATAGACCCAAGGTAAGAAAAATAATTACACAAATATTCACAAGTTAGGACCAAAGCACTTTCGCTTACTTCTCAAACAACCTAAATTACGCCAAATTGTTCCCCGGCAACGGCGCCATTTTTGATAACGACCATTTCCACCGCTAAAAAGCAATAGACACGGTCGTATGCAATATATTTACCCAACTATGAGTCGGGGTCGAATCCCACAGAGAACAATGTGTAGGAGATTAGGAATGCAAGAAAATTATCGCTAGTCGCGCTAAGCCAAACACTTAAGATTTTGGGTTTTGGAAAATGTTTATATCTAAATGCGGAAATGTAAACTAACCTAGAAAGCAAATTAAAATGATCAATGGCTACTAGTATGAATGCGTCGGGAATTACACTCAAGTAACGATCCAAAGTATTTTACGATTTTACAAATATGAGTGAGTTTATGTTAATTAGCCACGGATAATAATTCTTAATTAGCTTCTTCCGAAGACTAACAAGACTTCCTAATTGAATTATCCCTAATCACAATTAGAAGATTAAGCACACCCGATAGGCTACAAGTAGTCAATCCTATCCCTAGGTTGAATCTATAAAGTGAGGGTTAACGCCTCAAGTTCTTGTTAATTAATCTATCCCAACTCCGAATTATCTTTCCCAAAATTAATTCAAAGTAAATGGGCGAGTCCTAGAGTTAGCTAATCTCTTTGGAAACATTAAAGAACAAGAATAATTAAAGTAACAATAACTCAATTCATAAATATACAAAAATCATTCAATACATAAGCACAACAAGGTATTTAATCCACGCTTTAAATATGAATATTCCCATAAACAAGATTCAAGTGTTGGAATTAAATACTACACACTTAGATATACAATACAAAGCAAGGAAATGAAGAAATAAACATAAATGGGTAAGAAATCCTTAACCACAAGCTTTAATCTTCAAGACCCGAGTGTGTGTGCAAAACCCTAGCCTTCAAACTTATTCTCTCTAAGCCAAAGACTAAAAGATGTTCCAAAAGTGTAGAAATTAATAAGAGATGCTTACAATGTCTGTTTGGACGAGTATATAATTGATTTAGGGTCAAAACTTGTGAAATGCCCGTTCTGTCCAGGTCTGATGCTCAACTTTCGCACTTGCGGAAAGTACCTCGCAGGTGCGGCTCTGCTTAAGCGGAATTTACCCGCAACAAGCCATCGCAGAAGCGGACATCTGGTCGTTAAAGCGACATCGCTGAAACGCATACGTTTCCGCAAAAGCGGAATTCTTCCGCAGGCGCGATCTATCACTCGCAGAAGCGTGACCGCTTTTGCGTCTTTATCTCCGCAGAAGCGAAACTGGCTGGCTCTCGACTATTCGCACAAGCGACCAAAATCTCGCAGAGGCGAGATCGCTTCTGCGATCAAAATCCGCAGAAGCGAAATGCCTGACAGTTTTGCAATGTTTCTTCTCTTCTTAGCTCAATTCCTTGTCACTTCAGCCCAAATCACCTACTAGCATCATTTACCTGAAAATCTAGCAATAACCACCAAAAGCAACCTCATTTCATATTAAAAAGGCATAAAAAGCTAAGCAAAAGAGGCTACAATGAGTGGTAAAATTGCCACTCATCAACACCCCCAACTTAAGCTTTTGCTTGTCCTCAAGCAAATCAGAGCAGAGGCCAGAGTCATCAGAGCCGAGGTCGCTCTTTCAGATCTTCGCAGTCGGGTTGCTCTGATCGTCGTGGGTGGTCTTCTAGTCACGGTTATCAGGGTTCGCACCAGAGCTAGCCATCTCTCAGCGCCATGCCAGCTCAGAGTTCTTTACAGGCCCCATCTGCTCAGGGTTCATCTCGGCCTAGTTCATCAGCTGGTCACTCCAGCGCCAGAGGTCCTTATCAGTCTCAGCCCCCAGCACCGGGGAGTTGCTACGAGTGCGGAGAGTTTGGGCACTACCGTAGAGAGTGTCCCCGTCTTGTTTCTAGGTCTTATCAGCACAGGGGGCAGCCCTCGTCATCTGGTCCTTCTACTTCATCACCCACCCCGCCAGCTAGGGGTGAGGGTCAGTCAGCTAGGGGTCTCCCTCAAGGGGGAGGCCGATCAGGCGGACATGCTAGATGCTATACTCTTCAGAGCCGATCTGAGGCCGTTGCTTCTGATGCAGCTATCACAGGTATTATTTTAGTCTGCCACAGAGATGCCAGTGTTGTCCAATCCTGGTTCTACTTATTCTTATGTGTCTACATATTTTGCTCCTCGTTTGGGCACGACCCGAGGGTGTCTTGAGCTGCCAGTGCATGTATATACCCCGGTAGGGGATACTATCATTATGGACCATGTATACCGGTCCTGTTTGGTCACTATTGGGGGTCTGGAGACCCGAGTGGACCTATTGCTTCTCAGCATGATTGATTTTGATGTTATATTGGGCATGGACTGGCTATCTCCATGTCATGCTATTCTGGACTGTCATGCTAAGACAGTCACCTTGGCTATGCCGGGCATTCAGAGGATCGAGTGGCGAGGCACGACTGATTATGTACCCAGCAGGGTAATATCTTTCCTTAAGGCCCAACGAATGGTTGGGAAGGGGTGTCTCTTATTTGGCATTTGTGCGGGAGGTCGAGGCTCAAACTCCCAGTATTGATTCTGTTCCCATTGTGCAAGACTTTCCTGATGTGTTTCCCTCAGACCTGTCGGGCATGCCGCCGGACAGGGATATTGATTTTGGGATTGATTTGGTGCCAGACACTCAGCCTATTTCTATTTCTCCCTATCAGATGGCACCAGCTGAGCTGAAGGAATTGAAGGAGCAGCTCCAGGAACTCCTAGATAAGGGGTTCATTCGGCCGAGTGTGTCGCCGTGGGGTGCATCGGTCCTGTTTGTTAAGAAGAAGGATGGTTCTATGATAATGTGTATTGACTACAGGCAGTTGAACAAGGTAACAATGAAGAATAAGTAACCTCTGCTTCGTATTGATGACTTATTTGATCAGCTCCAGGGAGCTAGGGTATTCTCGAAGATTGATCTTCGTTCAGGCTACCATCAGCTGAAGATTAGAGAGTCCGACATTATGAAGACTGCATTCAGGACCAGATATGGTCACTATGAGTTCCTTGTGATGTCATTTTGGTTGACCAACGCCCCAGCAGCATTTATGCACTTGATGAACAGTGTGTTCAGGCCCTATCTAGATTCATTTGTGATTGTGTTCATTGATGACATTCTAGTCTACTCTCGTAGCCAGGATGAGCATGCTCGGCAGTTGAGTATTGTATTGCGGAGATTGAGAGAGGAGAAATTGTACGCCAAGTTCTCCAAATGTGAGTTCTGGCTTGAGTCTGTGGCATTCTTAGGACACGTGGTGTCCCGTGATGGTATTCAGGTAGATCCGAGGAAGGTAGAGGCAGTACAGAGTTGGCCCAGACCGCCCTTAGTTACTGAGATCCGTAGCTTTCTGGGACTGGCAGGGTATTATCACCGATTCGTTCTTACATTCTCTTCTATTGCTTCACCCATGACTAGATTGACTTAGAAGGTTGCTCCATTTTTGTGGTCCGAGGAGTGTAAGGAGAGCTTTCAGAAGCTCAAGACAGCATTGACCACGGCACCGGTCTTGATATTACCGTCAGCTTTAGATTCTTTTACTGTGTATTGTGATTCCTCGAGAGTTGGCATTAAATGTGTGTTGATGCAGGAGGGTAGAGTTATTGCTTATGCTTCTCGCCAGTTGAAGCCCCATGAGAAGAACTACCCTGTGCACGATTTGGAGCTAGCAGCCATAGTTCATGCCTTGAAGATTTGGAGGCATTACCTGTATGGTGTCTCATGTGAGGTGTTCACGGATCATCGCAGCCTTCAGCACTTATTCAGACAGAAGGACCTTAATTTGAGACGGCGGAGGTGGTTGGAGTTGCTTAAGGACTATGATATCACTATCTTGTATCATCCGGGGAAGGCTAATGTTGTGGCCGATGCATTGAGTCGAAAGGCGGTTAGTATGGGTAGCCTAGCTTTTATTCCAGTTGGGGATAGGCCATTTGCTTGTGATGTTCAGGCTCTAGCCAATCGGCTAGTGAGGTTGGATATTTCAGAGCCGAGTCGAGTGTTGGCTTGTGTTGTTTCTCGATCTTCCTTATATGATCGCATTAGGGAGCGACAGTATGATGACCCACATTAGCTTGTCCTTAAAGACAGAGTGCTGCACAATGATGCTAGGGATGTGACTATCGACATTGATGGTGTTTTGAGGATGCAGGGCCGTATATGCGTGCCTAATGTAGATGGCCTGCGGGAGTTGATACTAGAGGAGGCACACAGTTCGCGGTACTCCATTCACCTAGGTGCCGCGAAGATGTACCAAGACTTGAGACTGCACTACTGGTGGAGAAGGATGAAGATGGATATTGTTAGGCATGTAGCCAAGTGCCTCAACTGCCAGCAGGTCAAGTATGAGCATCAGAGACCGGGCGGTGTTCTTCAGCGTATGGTTATTCCGGAGTGGAAGTGGGAGAGGATCGCCATGGATTTTGTTACTGGGCTACCTCGGACAGCGAGGAAGTTTGATTCTGTATGGGTGATTGTTGATCGGCTGACTAAGTCCGCACATTTCATCCCGGTTAGTACTACTTACTCATCGGAGCGGTTGGCAGTGATCTTTATTCGGGAGATTGTCAGGTTGCATGGGGTCCCAGTGTCTATTATATCTGACAGAGGCACTCAGTTCACTTCTCAGTTTTGGAGAGCATTTCAGCGAGAGATGGGTACGCGGGTTGAGTTGAGCACCGCATTTCACCCCCAGACAGACGGACAGTCTGAGCGCACTATCCAGATCCTGGAGGATATGTTGCGATCATGTGTGATCAACTTTGGTGGTTCGTGGGATGAGTTCTTGCCACTTGCTGAGTTTGCCTACAACAACTGTTATCAGTCGAGTATTCAGATGGCCCCGTACGAGGCGTTGTATGGCGGACGGTGTAGATCTCCCGTGGGATGGTTTGAGCCTGGTGAGAATAGATTGATAGAGACTGAGTTAGTTCAGGATGCTCTAGATAGAGTGAAGTTGATTCAGGAGAGGCTTCGCACAGCACAGTCTCGCCAGAAGAGTTATGCAGACCGTAGGGTTCGAGAGTTGTCTTTCATGGTTGGTGACAGAGTATTATTGAAGGTTTCACCCATGAAGGGTGTCATGAGGTTCGAGAAGAAGGGGAAGCTGAGTCCTAGGTACATTGGTCCTTTTGAGATACTCAGGAGGGTTGGAGAGGTGGCATATGAGTTGGCCTTGCCACCCAGCTTATCCAGTGTTCATCCAGTATTCCATGTGTCTATGCTCCGGAAGTACATCGGGGATCCGTCTCAAGCATTAGACTTCAGTACCATTCGGCTAGATGGTGATCTATCTTATGATGTGGAGCCATTGGCTATTCTGGGTAAACAGGTTCGAAAGTTGAGGTCCAAGGAGATTGCATCAGTTAAGGTTCAGTGGAGAGGTCGACCCGTAGAGGAGGCTACTTGGGAGGTCGAGCGAGAGATGCGGAGCAGATATCCTCACTTGTTTGAGACTTCAGGTATGTTTCTTGACCCGCTCGAGGACGAGCGTTTGCTTAAGAGGGGGAGAATGTGACGACTCGGCCAGTCAACATGTGATTTATCACCCCGTTATCCCTGTTATATGCTTGTTAATGTTGCAATATGCATGTTGGGTAAGTTTGAGTCAATCCGGGTTGAGTTTGGTTGAAATTGAGACAAATAGTCTCTTAGAAGAAGGAATAGTACAGAAAAGTCAGCGGAATGTCGACTTGTGAGTTAGAGATCTCGGAATCAAATTTTGATGATTCGGTCAGCTCCGGGAGGTCATTTATGAGCTAGGAGAGCGATCGGAAGTGAATTTGGAGGTCCGGTGAAGTTTTAGGCTTGAATTGGCTAAAGTTGAATTTTGGCGATATCCGAATGATAGGTAAAATTTTGATCCGGGAGTCGAAATGGAATTTTGATGGTTGCAGTAGCTCCGTTAGGTGATTTTGGATATGTCTGCAAAATTTCAGGTAGTTCGGAGGTCGTTTGGTCGAGTTTTTGATCGAATGTCGATTGCGGAAGTTTGAATGAAAACTTAGGCTTGAATTGCTTGAATTCGATGTTATTACGAGTTAAAGTATATGTTTTTATCATTGGAGCAAGTCCGTATGGTGCTATGGAGTATGTTTGTGGTTTTCGTTGGGGTCCCGGGGGACCCGGGGTGGTTTCGGGAGGTTAAACGGAGGAATTTTAGAGGTTTTGCAGGTCTGGATTTTTGGCTTATGCTATTTTCGCTTCTGCGGGTGGGGGACCGCAGAAGCGGAAGCGTAGAGGCGGATTTTCTCTCGCATAAGCGAGTTTGGATTGGTTTGGGCATTTCCGCAGAAGTGGCCCACGATGCGCAGGGGCGGGCTCGCAGAAGCGAGCCCATGATCGCAGGAGCGGAGGAGGCCAGGTCGGTGAGTTTTCGCAGAAGCGGAGCCCAGTCCGCTTATGCGGTCTCACAGGTGCGAGACCTGGACCGCAGAAGCGGAACTGGGCGGCTTGGTATGGAATTGCAGAAGCGGCCGTCTGGCCGCAGAAGCGGACTCGCAGGTGCGAGTCAAGAACCGCAGAAGCGGAAATCACACCTGTGATAAGAATATCAGAAGGGAAAAATTTCATAAGTCATAAAAATATTAGGGCTCAGTTTTAAGAGGCGAATTGGGCGATTTGGACGGGAAATTTCTGGGAGCGGGTTATCATCGGAGGTGAGTTTTATGGTTCAATTAAATGTTTTTATCTTGAAATCCTCCTCTATATTGCTGAAATTGGATGAAATTATGGGGGAATTTAGCCTAAGCCAAGGCTTTGGTAAAATGTCCATTTGAATGGGCAAACAAAGTCCGATTTTGGAAAACTTTATATGCATAGACTCGTATTGAGACGAGAATTCCGAATATGTAACTTTTGTAATTTTTCGAGAAGTGTACCAAAAGTTGGGTTTTGACAACTTTGTGGGTTTTGGTGCAATTTGAGTTATTTCGAATGGGTTGTGTGTTATTAGCATATATTGATGTATTCTCTATGATTTTGAGTAGATTTAGCATCCGAGTATATTGATTTGCGAGGCAAGCGCAAAGCGAGCTAGGACTTCTACCGTGTCGAGGTGAGTGGTGATAGTAAATAATGTACTGAGGGTTTGAAACCCCGTACTAGCACTTCACAGTGCTATGTTGAGATAAGACATGCGTCTTGTGACGGGCGCGAAGACATTGTGATTGGGGAATTGGACTTGGTCCTTCCAGGCTAATAGTATATTGTCTATTATGACTGATAATGAGATTATAACTGTGTAATTGGGCTAATAGCCATGTTTGGGGCCTTGTGCCGATCTGTAGAGCATTAGGGGACCTGTAGGGCTAGGTGACCCTTATATCATGTTGGAAACTTACACTCAGCCGTAAAACTAGCTGAATAGCATACTAAGAGCCAGTACTAGATGTGTACTGTGGGAGACAGATTACTTAGGGTGGAAATTCCCTGACTTAGCTGAGTGGGCCTGAAAGGCCAATCCTATACTAATTGGGACAGGGTCGAGGACCCATTATGAGGTATCATATATATATATATATATATACCTATATTAGATCGGGCTGCACGCCGCAGCAGTATATATATTGGATCGGGCTGCACGCCGCAGTAGTATATATATTGGATCGGACTGCATGCCGCAGTAATATACATGTGGATAGGACTGCACGCTGCAGTATTATTGTGCTTGGGCTGTAGGAGCCCCTTCGGAGTCTGAGTCTGCACACAATCTCAGTGAGCGTTGGTGTATATTATGGGATCGGGCTGCACGCCGCATCGGTATAGTTATATATATGTATATATATACATTGGATCGGACTGCACGCCGCAGTAATATATGTGTGGATTGGGCTGCACGTCGCAGCATCATAGCGCTTGGGCCTAGGGAGCCCCTACGAAGTCTGTATACACCCCCAGTGAGCGTCGTCGACGTTAATTGGAGCGGGCTGCGCACCGCAGCGGTATATGTATTGGAGCGGGCTGCACGCCGCAGCGTTAAACTTATTCATATCTTTATACATACTTAAATACTTATACATCATAGACATTTGTATATATATCTACATACACTGAGTTGGCTGAACACCGTAGCGGTACGAGTGAGGATTTGGTCAGTGTGGGACCTCGTTGAGATAGATGTGGGCTGGAGATCAGAGTACTCATTGTAGTGATGACTTACCTGTGGGGGTTTGCCTTAGAACTGTTTAGTGATAGTACGGGAGTTCTTACTTTCAGTTATTATTTATTATTATTACTCACTGAGTTGAAATATACTCACCCCACTCCCGAGAGCAGTTTGCTGATCCTTATCTACTTTTGCGGAGACTACGAGGTAGTTGCCGGCGTCCGCAGAACCTGTTTTCTCCTTCTTTATCATTTTGTTGTTTCCATCTTGTTTAGACATGGTTGTACTAGGATGTTTATTCTGTAGAGGCTCAGACTCGTGACACCACGATTTGAAGGGGACCGTATTTTGCATGTTTCTACTATTACATTTATCATTTTGATATAAACACTTGCTGATTAAGTTAACTTGATTAATTGGAATTAATAATTGGCTGGTTTAAGGGATAATGAGGTCGGGCTTGCCTAGCATTGTGTTGGGTGCCATCACGACCAGGGTTTGGGTCGTGACAGCATGCGTGGCTAACCGGGTGAAACTGATAGCATACTCCGATACTGTCATAGAGCCCTGACGCAACCGCTCAAACTCCAATCGCCAAGCGTCCCTAAGGCTATGGGGAACAAACTCCCTAAAAAACATATCGGAAAACTGTGTCCAGGTCAACGAGGCAGACTCATCTGGACTATCCAACTCATACGTGCGCCACCAATCATAAGCGGCCCCACGAAGCTGAAAAGCAGTAAAGGAAACCCCGCTGGTCTCTACTATACCCATAGTATGGAGGATACGATGACACTCCTCCAGAAATCCCAATGCATCATCTGAAGCCAAGCCACTGGACACTGGGGGATCATATTTCTTGAACCTCTCTAATCTTTGTTGCTCGTCCTCGGAGGCAGCTGGCCCACCTCCGGGTCGTACTGGGGCGGTAGGAGGTATAGTAATAATCTATGGAACATGCCCCACGGGCACTCGCTGCTCAGGTGTACCGGCTACGGGAGTCTGGGCCCCTCCCCCGGCCTGAGATGTAGCTGCAGTGAGAGGAAGCAACCCTGCCTAAGCTAGAGTAGTATACATGCTCATAAACTGGGCCAGGGTCTCCTGGAATGCTGGAGTAGTAGTAGCTGTAGTAGGTGTACCAGGTGCCTGCGCTCTAACCTGATCCACCGGTGGTGCCTCACGCGGCAGCGCGCGGGGGTGCTGTGGCTGCACCTCGGGCGCATCCTTGACCTCTACCACGTCCCCGGACTCTGGCGGCGGTAGCAGGGGGCGCGTGTGCCTAATCTTCACGAGTCGCATGTGTCCTCACCATCTGTGAAAGAATAGAAAACAGAAGGTTAGATTTGGTGCCAAAATATCGCACGACAAGGAATTCAAACAAAATGAAGAGTTTTCTAAACAGTTACATAGACTCTCGTAGATAAATACATACGTCTCCGTATCGATCAGGGAGACTCTAATAACCGGTATGTATACCATGACTCCTATGAACCTAGAGCTCTGATACCGATTTATCACGACCCTAGTTCACCAATCGTGAATCTGTCATGACGGCACCTAGTCTTTGCGGCTAGGTAAGCCTAACACAATGCAGAATATACACTTTCATGAAAGAGAAGATAAGATAACAGCGGAATGATGTATAAGAAATTTAATAAGTGCCGCTCGGCACATACACTTCACCAAATACCAGAAGAAGACACACTACCAAGACCTGGAAACTCACGGGCAACACAGACTAAGAAAAAGTACAACTGTGGCTCTATACATCAAGAATGTCTATACAACGAGAATAAGGGAAATAACTGCTATTACTAATGAGAATAGAAGGGGACTCTCCGGATCCGCGAACGTAGCGGATCATACCTCGAGTCTCCTGAAGTGCTGCTAGATCACTTGAAATGTGCCTGATCTGATGTACCTGGATCTGCACAACAAAAGTGTGGGAAGAGTAGTATGAGTACACCACGGCGGTACTCAGTAAGTGCCAAGCCTAACCTCGATGGAGTAATGATGAGGAAGGTCAAGGCCCTACCGAGAAATAATAACATAATGATAATAATAATAATAATATCGAGTAGTTAAAATACGAATAAGACTGAAATAACAGCAATAAAGTAAATACTGCAACCGTCGACAATTAAGCTAACAAGGAGAAATCAACACAACAATGTACAAATCAACAAGTCCAGGATCTCCGGGAATTGAACCCGCATTCCCTCTCTATACTCAGCAACTCAGGATCTTCGGGAATCGAACCCGCAATCCATACATCAGTCTCACAGGATCTCCGGGAATTGAACCTACAGTCCGTATATCAGTATCTCTGGGTCTCCGGGAATCGAATCTGCAGCCCTCGAATCTCCGGGAATTGAACCCGCAGTCCGCATCTCAATATATCATGACCTTCGGGAATTGAATCCGCAGTCCGTATTTCAATAACTCAGGATCTCCGAGAATTGAACTCGCAGTCCGTATATCAGTATCTCTAGGTCTCCGGGAATTGAACCCGCAGCCCTCGAAACTCTGGGAATTGAACCCGCAGTCCACAAACACGAACACAACCAATAAGAGGAAAAACACAGAGAAATATGAAGTACATAGCTACAAATTACACCAAATCCAGTCTCAACAAGTTCCAGGAAGTACAATTAAGACAAGTAGGCACTTAGACAAATAATCCTATCTAATCATGCTTCTCTAACTAACATTAGATAAGTATTACAACTGAATCAATTAAATATCACGGATATCACAATTTGAACAGTTCAAGTAAGGTGGTTTTTCAACAATCTGTGCAAGTACACGCCCGTCACCTCGCGTACAAGGCGTTTAAAACAACACATAATATCCTAGGGGAGAAGGTTCCCCGACGCAAGGTTAGACAAGTCACAATTCTGGTACAAAACCGCTAAGAAACGACACTCTTGCCAAGAGTATCCGACTCTGAGTGGCCCGATTCTAGTCAAACCAATTACATAGTGTAAATAACATCGCACGCAACTAATTACAGTGATAAAATTAAGCTACAACGCGCAAGTGGGTGAAATGACCAAAATACCCCTGTAGCCATCGGCTCGGAATTAAAATATTTTTACGTTTTTATAACCCTCGTACTCTCACGAGTCTAACCATATAAAAATCTCCCAAATCGGAGGTCAAATGCCCCCTCAAAACCCAATAGTTTAGTCTATGAACTTTCATCCAATTTCACATTAGAAACTGAAATTAAAAGGTGAATTTAAGAGGAGATTCATGGAAGTTGATCAAAATCGAGTGAGAAACACTTACCCAAGTTGCCCAGGTGAAAATCCCTTCAAAAATCGCCAAGAACCGAGCTCTAGAAGTCAAAATGTGATAAAATGAAGAAACCCTCCAAATTGGAATTAAATCTGTCTGCCCAGGCATTTTCTTCATCGCGATCGCGTAAGAATGATCGCGATCGCGTAGAGTAATCTGAGAAGACCCAGAAAATGTGCATCGCGAATGCGATGTGAAGTACACGAACGCGGAGAGGAAATGACCAGTGCATCGCGATCGCGTAACAATGAGTGTGATCGCGATTAAGAATTGTCCAGGGTCCTGAGATTGCCTTACGCGAACACGTGATCGGGAATGCGATCGCGTAGTGAGGAATTTTATACCATCGCGATCGCGGGAGTACCATCGCGATTGCATAGAAGAGTAGCAGAAGCAGCAGCTACAGTAGTCCAAAATGGAGGAAAAAGAAACCGTAGCCTACTCGAAACTCACCCAAGGCCCCCGGGACCCAACGAAAACCACCAACCTACCCCAAAACACGATACGAACTTGTTCCAATCATAAAAACACGCCCTTAAACACGGAAATCATCAAATCAAGGCGGATTCAAGCCTAAGTTTCAACCAAAACTTTCGAAACCTACATGCTATCAAAAACCCGACCAAACGATGTCCGAATGACCTGAAAATTTGCAGACATATCCAAAATCACCTAACGAAGATACTGCAGCTGTCGAAATTCCAATCAGACTCCCGGGTCAATATCTCACATATCGGTCGGATTTCTAAAAATTCCAAACTTCGACATTTCAAGCCTAAATGAGCTACAAACCTCCAAAATACATTTCGAACGCGCTCCCAACCCCCAAATCACCTAACGGAGCTAATGGATCGATCGGATTTTCGTTTCGATGTCGTCTTAGCATTGTTTCGAATACGTGCCATTTTTCAACTATAAGGATCTCATTTAGGGACTAAGTGTCCCAAAACACTCCAAATTCTAGAACCGAATCTCCCAGCAAACCACAATAGCATCAATGAACTTAGGGGAACAGTTAAATTGGGGATCGGGGCGTAAATTTCAAAAATGACCGGCCGGGTCGTTACATCCTATTCCCTCAAGCCAAAGTTATATCAAACACTTACCTCGATCCAAAGAACAACAATCAACCCTCGAATACCGCCTTTTCTCTACAATCCGACTCCAAAATAATGATATCTAGGCAATAATTAATTCAATAGAATCGATAAAGACTCAATGACAACATCCCATAGCCTAGGTATGAATTTCCTAGTATTCTTCCACAATTACCAAATTCGATACCGGGCCCATATGGTCCAAACACGAGGCTCGGACCAAAACATAGTCACCCATAATCCCACGAGTTCAAATATGCAATTTCATTTTAAGATTCGACCCCAACTTGAGATTGAATCACCCAAAATTCTCAAAACCTCAAGTCTACCCAAAACCCCTAATTTCTACTTTGATTTCATGGTTTTAGCCCTAGGAATTCACTAATTAATGAAGAAAAATAAAGGAATTTGGTGGGGAATTACTTACCCAAGTGACCTTGAAGAAGAGAGGCTTCAATGGGGCCCTAAGGCTTGAAGGAGAAGGCAGCTCGTGAGAAAAAGTGAAGAAATCCTGTCACTAGTCTATTTTTGAGCTTTAAAAATTACTGGGCAAAAACGCCCTTCGCGTTCGCGGGAAAGGGGATGCGTTCGTGAAGGGTTAATTCAACAGACCATCGCTTTCACGATGAGGAGACTGCGAACACGAAGAGAAAGACTGAGGGTCCAGGGAAATGCTCTATGCGAACGCGTGGAGTGACTCGCGAACGCGGTGAGGGAGGAACTGGAACTACACGAACGCGGGAACCAGTCCGCGAACGCGAAGAAGGATGAACTGAAGCTACGCGAACGCGGGAATCAGTCCGCGAATGCGAAGAAGGGAAAATACTGGGGCCCTGAATTTGGCTTACGCGTTCGCGAGGTTCAAGACGTGAACGTGAAGGGGGAAGACACAGAGCACCGCGAACGCGAATGTATCAATGCGAACGCGATGAAGAAAACCCCTGTATAAAAATTGCAGAAAATCTGCTAACTTCCTAAGTACAAAACTACCCCAAACACCTCTGAAAACACTTCCGAGCCCTTGGGGCTCCTAACCAAACCCACACACTAACTCAACAACCTCATACGAACTTAACTAAGCGATCAAATCGCCATAACAATATCAAAATAAATGAATCAAACCTCAAAATCATCATTTTTAATTCTAACTTCATAAGCTTCAAACTTTAGATATTTAGGTCTGAAATACGTCAATTGACGTCCGATGTCGACCAAACTTTACAAAAAATGCTTAACACATATTTAAGACTCGTACCGAGCGTCGGAACTAAAATACGAGCCCGATACCACAGTATTTTAATCAATTTACCTTTCTATTTTGCTTAATAATTTCAGAAAAATAATTTCACAAAAAAATTCTTTTCTCGGGTTCTAGACCTCGGATTTCGACTCCGGGTACATGCTCGAGTCCCATATTTTTTTATAGACCCTCTGGGACTGTCAAATTACGGGTCCGGGTCCGTTTACCAAAAATATTGACCGAAGTCAACTTTAATCATTTTAAAGCCACATTTTGAAAATTTTCATAGAATTTAAAAAATAATCTTTTTGGCTACGTGCCTGCGCACGCAAGTTGAGCCAACTAAAAGTGAGGTTTTCAAGGCCTTAGAAGAACGGAAAAAGAGAAAAATCTGATGATGACCCTTTGGGTTGTCACAGGTGATGAGGTTAAGTACGTGGCATTTTTAATTGAAGGGTCCCAGTGCTCTTATGGACATCTGTTAGGGTTGGGGACAAATTTGTTTACTATCTTAAGGTAGGGTTAAATTTGAATGGAAAGTATATCGGAGGATAGATATAAATTATTTAACAAAATACATGGATAATTTGTGCCCTTTTTCCTATATTTTATATTGAGTTGCATGGTATCCCTGAATATTGTTGATTTTTTTATATTCTCCCTCCACGTAACATAAACTACAACTTTTAATTAATAATTTTGGTTGATGAAAGTGACGAAGTCAAAAAATTCAATAAGGATATTTATTAAAGATATATATATTTTACCTTATACATAATAAAAATTTTCAGTGAAAGGTATTCGGTAGACCACCTTTAATCATACATAACTTCGTCCCTGATTGATGCCTAAAAATTTATTAGTTATTTGCTCGTTGTGCGTATAATTTCTCTCTTCGAATTAGTCCATGCTATCATTGTTAACTATTTGAAAAAACTATTACGTAATATTTTCGGCAATCTAACAGAAACCCAAAAAAGAAAGTGATTGAAAAAGGAGAAGAAGAGTGTTTTATTTGTAGAAGGATACATCCACCGGTTTACTTTAATTAATTGTTTGGTCCTTTTGTGATCTATAATATTTGATTTTATAGGCCCGTTTACTTACATAGTTACATTTACTAATTTACATTTGATTGTTAAAATCACATATGTGTTCCCATAAACACAACTAATTTGAAACCAAATTTATAACATAACTTATTTGAATATTGAAAATTCTAAAACATTTTACAAATTTGTAAAAAACATAATCTTTTCCCTTTTTTCCGCCAAAGAAACACGTAGAAAGTTATCACTTAACTAAAATATAGTTTGAATTTTAGAAGTCAAAATCACACGATTATTTGAATATTGAAAATTCTAAAACTTTTTACAAATTTGTAATTGAAAAATTCCATTTTTCCCGCCAAAGAAACACGTAGAAAATTATCACTTAACTAAAATTTAGTTTGAATGTTAGAAGTCAAGATCGCACAATTATTAATTTAAAAAAAATGTTGGGGGTGAAATAGATTTTTTTTTTTAACTTTAAAAGTTTAGGTTCACCTAAACTTAAAGGGTATCTGCAAATATTAAGGGAAATCAATCAAATAGCTAAGAATTGACTTTTAGCTCCCAATAATGGCATGATTAACAAGTTAATGATACACCTCTATAAACATAAGCTCTTTCACACTTAAAACAATGAGAAAATTATCTTTTATATTATTTTCACAATTTGAATAGAACATAACCCTATAAATATTTTCTGTCTAATTTTTATATGGTATCACTCTGTATTCAAAACCAGAAAACTAAAAGAAAAGTCAGTGTAAGAAAATAAAATAGAAAAATTTTGAATTCATAATTTTCTTGTGTGTCGTTAAGGAATTTAATCCCCTCATAGTTGCCCAAGGTTACAGACTAAGTCCTCCCAAGATAGAACGGAATAACTATTCTGTGATAGCAGCACTTCAAATCACAGAACTTCGGCGAACTCAAATGGCGGAGCAAATCACAAAAAAATAGTTATGTTTTTTCTTTGAAAAAACAATGCAGAATGCAGAAGATAGAAGGAAGAAATCAGATTTTTCGGTGGCAAAAATGAGGGTAAGCCGCTCTATTTATAGCAAATAGAGTCGAGTACCAACAGGTGCAAAGGTGCCTGCTTGGTTGAAGAGGTATCTGTTCGACGGAATTTCTGTTAAACGAAATGGTTGGTCGATCAATTGACCGAATTCGAAGCCGAAGTCAAAGTAGAGATGAGTGAGCGACGATGACGACGACGCGAAGCTTGCTCTCTTCTCAACTATTTACGAGCTACAAGAAGTGCTTCTATATATAATCACAAGAATTTTCCTCGTCCAATCCAATGAGGGACAAGGTTCCTTTGTAAAAGGACTAATTCAAAATTTCATTTTCGTCCATTTATTTTTTCCAACCATTTTTATTCACACCTCTTTTGTTTTAATTAACAAAATCTAACAATCCCCCACATAAATGAGGAATGACTATCCGGAAAAAAATGTGCATGAAAAAACTGTATGATTCACAAGTAAGGATTAGATAAGTAGGTTTCTCTTTGAACTTTCCGTTGTGAAAATATGTCGGATATACTCGATCAATCTGTAGATTTGATATCTTTAAACCGTCAATCTTTGGTGTATACTTAGACAGACATATGTCATACATCAACCCTTAACCATCATTGGTTCTCATTGTTGTGTTCGTTTCAGCCATGAATGTCACCTGGTTTTATAAGTGCATAGAGAAATGGTCTTACAAAATTTTCCTTGAAGTGGCTTACACTTGACACTCATATAGATGATTCCAAAATGTGTTATCCCATATATACACTATTTGATATATTTCATATCAAACTTAGAAACTATTAAAAAACCTTAACGCTTTATCATTGGTACTGAACATTGTTTTATCATGAGAACGGCCAAAACATTATTTGAAAATGTTGAACCGACACTAATGACTTTGTTTGATCTTCTTGAACCTAGATCTTGGGATGTCCAGTCTTCTAGGTAGAGTTACTGCCACAGTGACTTGTCCTCGGCCATAGTCTTGTTGCCTTTGATGACTTCTAAACCGCTTCTTTAGTTAGGCCTTTTGTAAGCGGATCCAATACATTATCTTTTGACTTTACATAGTCAATTGTTATAATTCCACTAGAGATTATTTGTCTATCAATATTATATCTTACTTCGTATGTGACAAGATTTTTCATTATACATGACGCTCCCTGCCCTTCCTGTTGCCATTTGACTATCGCAATGTATGCATATAGGTGTCAGAGGTTTGAGCCAAAATGGAATATCTTCCAAAAAATTACGGAGCCATTCAGTTTTTTCACCGGCCTTGTCTATAGCTATAAACTTAGACTCCATTGTAGAGTGGACGATGCATGTCTTTTTGGACGACTTCCAAGACACTGCTCCTCTACCAATAGTAAAAACATATCCACTTGTGAATTTTGATTCTGTTGATCCGGTGATCCAACTTGCATCATTTATATCATAATTGCGGGATAATTATTGTAAGGTAACTGTAATGACCCGAACGACTGTTTTAAGATTTTGTACTTGGCTCGCCAGTTCTTAGATATGAGTAGCCTCGTGTGATGTATTATGACTTATATAAATCGTTGGTTTTAGTTTTCAGGGTAGTCAGAAGAATAGTTCTTAGTTGGAAGGTTTGATTAAGTTTTGACTTGTTAGTCTATGATCTCAAATTTGAGTTTTTATGATTTGGGTAGCTCCATTAGGTGATTTGGGATTGAGGAGCGTGATCGGAGTGTATTTTGGAGGTCTGGAGTAGATTTAGGCTTGAATTAACGAAATTGGATTTTGGCGTTTTCCGGTTGATATGTAAGATTTTTTATATAAGGGTCGGAATAGAATTTCGAAAATTGGAGTAGGTCCGTAGTATCATTTGTGACGTATGTGCAAAATTTTATGTCATTCGGAGTTGAATTGATATGTTTCGGCATTATATGTGGAATTTGAACGTTCCTATGTTCTTAAGCTTGAATCCAAAGTTGATTTGGTATTTTGGTGTTGTTTGAGTGATTAAAAGGCTCGACTAAGTTCTAATGATATTGTGGGAGGGGTTGGTATGTTTCGGTTGAGGTCCTGTGGGCCTCGGGTGTGTTTCGGGGTGAGTTTTGAGTGAAACCGGGCATTACTGGGACTGAGGCAATGGTTCATGTGCTTAAATTTACAGCAGGGCGGAGTTTTACCGCTGGAGGCGGTGGTTTTACCGCCATAGTTCGCGGTGAGGAAGAATTCACATGTTCACTCATCTCACTTCGGAAGCCTGTATCGTTTGATCTACAAGGTATTTTGAGATGATTCAAAAACGTAAATTGGAGCCCTTCGTGTTTACTTTCCATAAAGGTAGAAAAATTATAATTTAAACATCTTTAAAGAAAGTTATGGCCAAAACACTAAACCATATCACTGCAGTCAACATTTTCCTCTGTAACAGTGGATTTACCGCGGCTGGCGATGATGGACCGCGGTCAGCAGTGGTTTTATTGTGGTCAGCGGGTGGGGATTCGAAAGGTGCACTATAAATACGAGATTGGGGATTTTATTTCATATGTTGACCTAGAAAGCTCGGGCTTTGGTGATTTTTCGAAGAATTTTCAAAAAAACCATCGGGGTAAATGATTCTAACTCATACTAAAATACATATCATATCTCCGTTATTTTCAAATAAGTCATATAAAAATAGTATGATACGATTAATTCTTTTCAATATATTTGTTTTTTCTGTTTTGTTTCTTTTGAAAAGTTCTCTCGAAGAACATGTGGATATCCCTTTGTTTCGATTCAAGATTATTAATTTCTTGTGTTTGGTCAAACATATATATGTGTGGCAATCGAGAGGCTTGGCCTAGACTCCAAAAATAAAAGAGGTGTTAAAGTAGTTTTCTTGTCTTTTATTAGTTAGTACTATTTTGTATTTTTCTCTGAATAGTTTCAACATAAATATTATTTGAAAATCATTATCTGTTTCATAGTTTGAAAATGTATTTCAACTTTAACTTGAAATAGGTTATTTCAAAAATATTTATTTAATTATCTAATATTCGAAGTTCACTAGCACCACTAAGGTTGATTTATGTCAACCTAAGCTCACTAAAGAGATAAGTGCTTCCTATAAAAAAAATTCAAACACGAAACTACACTTAATTGTAAAAAGACCTTATGGTAATAATATGGGCACAATTCACATTGACAAAACACAATAGAAATGCTAGGTATACAAGTAAATATGGTTTAGATCCTATTGGCACATTTTAAAACTGTGCTGGCCTAGATCAAAGCTGGATATATAATATCACTAGTGGGCTGATTGTTACATATGCTATCAGAATTATTCCGCATGCAACCTTGAATAATAGTGGGGGAAACGACAAATGTTAGCAAGGACGTTGAGTCCCTAAGAGGGGGTGCATCACATCGACAAAATACGAAAGAGATGCTAGATATATAAGTAAAATGCCTTAGACCTTAGTGACACATTTTAAAGCCGTAACGGTCTAGACCCAAAACAAATATATACTAATGGGTTAAACTGTTCTATTTAAAAAAATAAAAATAAAAAGTAGATATACTTAGAGACAGAACCTGCTTAATATCCAAAGATGAATATTGGATTACGATAAAATCGCAAATAATTATTTATTTTTTGATTGCAATGAGCTTTCTTCCATTTAACTTCTTTTATTTTGCTACCGAAGACACGAGACATTGGCTTTGCCCATCTACTTCATTAAACAATTAATTATTAGTTAGCCATCTAATTTGCCAATTAAATGAGGAATTATTAATATACTGGATCACATGGGACTACAAATCCTAAAGATTAGGTAAGAACTTTGGATACCAAATATTTTGTAGGTAAGTTGGACGTTTTCATTAATAAAGACATATTTCCTTCTCATGTGTTATATCAAAATATAGAAATACAGTGACGTTTAATTAGTGCCTAATTAGTCTTATCATTTCTCATCTATCTAGTCACTTTAGTACCTACAGCTGTATGAATAAATAAAATGCGTTAATATAGTCAAGAGTTTTTAAATTTTTGGTTTCCTATTCGGTGTTCGTTACACGTATTGTGATCCGATTAAATCCGAATTCGATCAGAGAAATTCCACACTGGAAGGTAGAATGCTCTCTAATAAATGTGACTTCATATTCAGGGCTCGAACATGAATCCTCTGATTTAGGATAAAGTAGTACTTACTACTCCACCACCATCTTTACTGGTGATATAGTCACGAGTTCAAACATAAAAACCGAAGGAAAAAAGAGTTTTCGGTGTTCAAACTTTAAATGTTATGCATATATTAGAAAAGGTTCAAATACCCCCCTTAACTTTACGATAAGGTCTATATATAACCCTCGTTAAAAGTTTGGCCCATATCCAACCTTACCGTTATACTATTGGCTCGGATACCCCCTTTGTTTTAAATGGAGCCAAATACCTCCCTCGACTTTACGGTAAGGTCTATATATAACCCTCATTTTTTTAATAAAATATGTTTTGTAAAAATATATTTGTAAAAACTTAAAATATTTTGTTGAAATAAATTTCTTCCGTTCTTAAAAAACAAAAATATTTTGTTAAAAAATGAATTTTTTTACTATTTTAACTACAAAAAACAGTTTTTACAAAATTTATTTTGTCAGTTTTTACAAAAAAAAAAATCTTTAAAAATATTGAAAAACGAAGAAAAAAATATTTTTCAAAAGCAAAATTAATTTGTTGAGAATATTTTATTCACTTTTTAAAAAACGAAAATATTTTGTTAAAAACTGAAAATGTTCTAATTCCTCTGTTTTTACATTTTTTTTCTTCAGTTTTTACAATTATGTTTTTACAAAAAAAAAGATTTGTTAAAAAAATGATTTTTGTAATTTTCTTTTTGTAAAACTTTAAAAAAAATGATTTTTGCAACTTAATCGTTTTGGGATTAAGTTTTCGTCATGTTAGTAAAATTATTTATGTTAAATATTTGCTTTATGATTTTAATGTTGCTATGGATTTATATGTCAGAAGAAAATAGAAAACTTTCTATGCTAGCTAGAGAACGTGATTTTTTAAAAAATTTTAAATTTGGAAGAGCTTAAATGGAGTGAAGACATAAGAATTAAGTCATATCAAATAGTTAATTATAACAATAAACGCAAATTAGATATCTAGTTTACTATTGTACTTAGTTTTTTTTTTTTGGACTTTCTATTGCCCTTTTTTTGTTAATCATAACAATAAACGCAAAATATTTTCGTTTTTTAAGAACCGAAGAAATAAAAAAAAATTCAGTTTTTACAAAAGAAATATTTTATTATAAAAACGAGGGTTATATATAGACTTTATCATAAAGTCCAGGGGATATTTGGCTCAGTTTAAAATAAAGGGGGTATCCGGAACAATAGTATAAGGGCAATGTTGGATATGTCCCAAACTTTTAACGAGCGTTATATATAGACCTTATCGTAAAGTTTAGAGGGGTATTTGGACCTTTTCCGTATATTAAATTATGTCATCATCTTGTCTTTTTAGTTTTTTTTTTTTTATACTGATCCGATTAATTTTGATTCGTGCAGCATAGCCGTATTGAAGAGAAAATGCTACTACAAAAAAAATGCCTATTCGCAGCTCAAAGTTAAGAAGTCTTTGTTCCGTTAATTTTGCAAATCTACTATTTATTAATTACTTGTCGGCATAATCAATTTCTCAGTTTAATCAAGTGGTCGTACTAGAACTTGTTTTCATTATAATACAAAAATCTTATTTTTAACAATATGTAACCTAGGAAGTCAATTCTTTTGTAAAAAATTAATTTTCGCAAATAAAACCTTATGTTAGAATAAAATTGAACTATATCTCTTAATTCAAAAATAGTAGGTAATTAAAAATCCTTTGACGGCATGTAAATAGAATCCCTCTAAAGTTGATTAATTCTTTCATTTTTATATCAAAGTGGGGTTCCAATATGATATATGCACATGAAGATGAAGCACTAGCTAGTTTTTTGTGATTAAAAAATTATTAATTACTAGAACTAATCTTTTTTATATTTGTAGGAGGTCGAATCATACAGAATCAATATGAATCGAGTACAACTCCCTATACGGCTACAAACGTCGAGTATATCTTCTTCCACGCCCATACGACGAGAGGGAGTATGCCCCCGACTATAAAGGTGTATTGACAAACTCGCCCGTCTAGGTGCCCCGTCTCCTCCGCCTATTTCCGTTTTTGTAATAACAGTAGTTCTGCAATAAAGTAATGTGTTGGCGATGGGGTCTTCCTTCTATATAAGGAAAAGCCTCCCTCATTTGTAAGACAAGTATTATTATTCATTAATAATACAACCTCTATCTATCATTCTCTCTCTATCTCATCTCTCTATTGTTGGCTAGCTTTAATATTTCAATAAGTTCTCTTGCGATTTCATTAGAACAATCTATATACAATCATAGATCTGTCCTTGAATATATTACCACTAATTCTCATTTACCCTCTTATAATCTTTGATTGTCCCTAACTCAAAAAGTAACTGATAGCTTTTGGTCAAACAATTTGGCGCCGTTTGTGGGAATTTTGAGAATCAAACCCGTAGTATACATCCAAAGGATCAGATCATCAGACAAAACCAAAAATAGCTGAAAACAACACCTGGTCCAAAGCTATAACGGAAGTTACCACCAACCTCTTGAGTTCCCTGAACGAGGCCGGTGGTAGCGCTGCCGTCAACATCGCCCTTAATATTACATCTGAGGCGGGAGCCTCGCCTTACCCCTTCGGGAATCTTGCAACCTTGCAGGAGAAAGATACCTCCACTTCAAAAGAAGCACCCCCAGCGGTCAGGAAATTACTGGAGGAATGGCTAACGAGCGCCCTGAGTGGCTTAGTGGAAAAACCACCGCGGAGTTACGAAAATGAAGCACCAACAACAAGCAACACCGCCGCAGCAGAGGAGTAGGAAGAAACACGAACCAACAGCCAACCCGTCGAAACGCGGATGCATGATGATACGTTGGCCTCCATTCTGAGAAAGATGGAAGAAATGGAGAGCGAAAACCAGGCCCTCCGTGACCAAATGAAGGAACATCAAGATAGGGTTGACAAGATCCCAGGAGCACCTAAATTGCTGCCCCACGGGACATAGGAAGGTTTGTAGAGCAACCTTACTCCGAGGAAGCCGCCTCCTACACCATCCCGAAGACTTTCAAGATGCCCCCTACCTGAGAGTATGCGATAGAACCACCAATTCCCGAAGATCATCTCATCCATTACGTCACCGCTGTGAAAGGTAACGACTTGTCTAATGAACAGGTACCATCAGTACTGTCGAAGAAGTTTGGCGAAACATTGACCGGAGGAGCCCTGACCTGTTATTCCCAACTGCCTTCCAAAGCAATCTCAACCTTCGAATAAATGGCGGACAAGTTCGTCACAGCGCATGCCGGCGCTAAGAAGGCAGAAGCAAGGGTAAACGAGATCTTCGCCGTCAGACAAACCACGGGCGAAGGCCTCAGGGACTTCCTCGCCAGATTCAACAGGGTAAGGATGAGCCTACCAAACGTGTTGGAGGGCATGGCGGTAGCAGCTTTCCAGAATGGACTCAGCAGAGACGGCTCTAGAGCAACCAAGAAACTGCTAAGCCGGCTCATGAAATATCCCCCTACAACGTGGGACAATATCCATAATGCCTACTGTGCCGAGGTATGGGCGGACGAGGATGATCTTAATGGGCTGACTCAACGACTAACGGCAATACACTCAGAAACAAGGATAGATCGACGACATGAGGGACGCCGGGAACTCCCCCTCGCCCCAGTAAAGAAAGACATTAGCCTTACATGAGATCTCCTCTTCGGCCTCCTCGCCATGCAGACGCACTACAATGCCATCTCGCCCCACTTAGAAACGAACTAGGTACGCCCCATTTACTTTCATCGCATAACTTCTGTGTTTCTCCTCCATAGATTGTGTACGCACTGGAGAAGCTCGGCACCAAGGTGCAATGGCCTCAGAAAATGAAATCGGACCCTGCCACAAGAAAATCAAATGTTCTATGTGAATTTCACCAAGAACGGGGGCATAGGACCGAAGACTGCATTGGCCTACAACAAGAAGTCATCAGGATGCTAAACCAAAGGTACCTGAAGGAGCTGCTCAAAGACAAGTGGAAAACTAATTTTGCACGCGGGTGAGAGCATTCACGTGGGCCACCGAAAACACCCTCCTTGACGCGCACAGTGAACATGATCATCGGAGATGTGAACGACGTCGCCATCAATCATGTCAAATTCGCTAACACACACAGACTGAAGAGGACCATCTCCCACGAACGGTATGATGACCTCTAAGGAAGTATCACCTTCGATAAGTCTGATGCCGACGGTTTGTGTTTCCCCCATTATGCTAATTTAGTTATCACTTTACGTATCAACGATACGGACGTCAGGAGAGTCATGATCGATGATGGAAGCGGTGCCTGCATCATCCATCCGAGAGTCCTCTCACATATGGGACTCGAGAGTAAAATAAACTCCCGCTGCATAACTCTAAGTGGTTTTAACAATGCAGTGGAGCGCACATCAGGAGAAGTGACTCTACCTGTCCTCGCGGGGGAAGTCACCTTGGAAACCACCTTCCATGTGATGAATCAAGAGACAACATACAATGTCATCATCGGGCGCCCGTGGATACATGCCATGCAAGCGGTCCCCTCGAACTTATATCAAGTGGTCAAGTTCCCTACTTCATGGAGAATATTCAGCATCAAAGGAGAACTGTGTACAGCGCAAGAGTGCTATAAAATAACACAAAACTGCGCCCACACCCGACAACTGAGTGGGGCAAGCGTAGAGGTATAGCAATCAGCCGTGTCGGGGACCAAAGCGGACCCGACGGCCGATGCCATCAGAGACCCAAACATTGTGGAAGCTTGTAAAGCTACGGTCGAAGATCTCGACCTGGTTCAGCTAGATCGTAACAACCCCGAAAGGAAGGCGTATATCGACCACAGGCTCACCGACCTGGGTAAGTATCATGAATTTTTGACTAACCATGCAGACACATTTTCTTTTTCCCATGCAGACATGCCAGGAATCTCGCCAGACATCGCCACCCACAGGCTCAACACCGACTCGCTACACCCGCCGGTAAGACAAATCGGGAGAAAGTTCAATGCCATAATCAACGAGGCAGTCCACGAAGAAGTAGATAAACTGCTCGCCAACGACTCTATCAGGAAGTCAAAATATCCACAATGGGTCTCCAATGTGGTAATGGTAAAAAAAAGAACGGAAAATAGAGGATGTGCATGGACTGCACCGACCTGAACAATGTCCTAAGGATTCCTTCCCCCTCCCTCACATCGATCAACTGATCGACGCCACCGCCGGACATGAACTACTAAGTTTCTTGAACGCTTACTCCGGATATAACCAAATCCTGATGGCCGAGGAAGATAAAAAGAAAACCACGTTCATCACACACCAGGGTACCTACTGTTACAGAATGATGCCCTTCAGGCTCAAAAATGGAGGGGCCACTTACTCAAGACTGGTCACTAAGATGTTGAAAGAGCAACTTGGGAAAACCATGGAGGTTTATATTGACGACATGCTAGTGAAGTCTGCAAGGAAGGAAGACCATATAGACCACCTACAAGAGGCCTTCGAAATACTGAAAAAAATATAAGATGAAGCTGAATCCCGAGAAATGCGCCTTCGGTGTGGCGTCAGGAAAGTTTCTACGGTTTCTCGTATACCAAAGAGGGATCGAAGTCAACCCGGATCAGATCAAGGCAACCGCCTAAATACCTGAAATACTCAACAGCAAGAAACAGGTCTAGAAGTTGACAGGTCGAATAGCCGCCATCTCCTGCTTCATCTCCCGGTCCTCAGACAGATGCCACAAATTCTTCAGCGTATTGAGAAAAGACAACAGATTCCACTGGAATGATGAATGTGTCAAAGTCCTGCAAGGACTAAAAGCATATCTATCATCGCCACCGTTGCTGTCAAAAGCAAAACCAGGTGAGCCTCTACTGACGTACCTAGCCGTATCGGAAGTTGCGGTTAGCGCGGTACTGGTACGTAAAGAAAAAGGTACGCAATCGCCTATCTATTACATTAGCAAAACCCTAGTGGATGCCGAAACTTGATACCCGCACCTCAAGAAATTGGCTTTGGCACTGGTCACGGCTTCTAGAAAGCTGAGACCCTACTTCCAATGCCATCCCATCAGAGTAGTGACCACTTTCCCTCTGAGGAGCATCCTGCACAAGCCCGAACTATCGGACCGTCTTGCCAGATGGGCCATAGAGCTCAGCGAGCACGATATCACTTATATTCCCAAAACCGCCATCAAGTCACAAGTCCTCGCCGACTTCGTGGCCGATTTTAGTGTCAAAATATCACCAGAGGCGGAGAAGGAAGCCCTACAGGCCACTTCGAACACCGACCCCTAGATTCTCCACACTGATGGGGCCGCAACGCCTCGAGATCGATACTTGGACTCGTCCTCGAAGTTCCCACGGGCAAAATCATTCGCAAGTCCATACGATGTCCCGAGATGACTAACAACGAGGCAGAATATGAAGCTGTTATTGCAGGTATAAAATTAGCCATCATGTACGGAGCTCGCCGACTTGTCCTACATTGCGACTCACAACTCGTGGTAAATCAAGTCACGGGGACTTATCAGGTCAAAGAACAAAGGCTACAGAAATACCGAGCAAAAATCTGTAAACTAATGGCACAGCTCGATGAATGCCGCTTTGAACAGGTTCCTAGGGTGCATAACACCGAAGCGGACGGACTGGCTAAACTGGCCGCTGCCGCAACCAACCTGAATAAAGAAAACACCGTCACCCTCCTTCACTCGGAGATTGACCATACCGAGGTACTCTCCCTGCATCTGACTTGGGACTGGCGCAACCAATTTGTATCATATCTGCAGGAGACAAATCTACCACCCGACAAAAAAGAAGCAAGAAAGCTTCGCACACAGGCAGCAAGGTACTGTATGATAAATAACGACCTCTATAAGAGGACTTTTGGAGGACCCCTGGCTAAGTGTCTATGCCTTAACTAGACGACGCCGGTATTAGAGGAGGTCCACGAAGGTCATTGAGGCGCTCATACATGCAACCGAGCACTCGTGCGATGTCTAATACGGGTTGGGTACTACTGGCCTACCATGAAAAACGACGCGGCAGAATACGTTCGTCAGTGCGAGAAATGTCAAAAGTTCGCCCCTCTGATACATCAGCCAGGAGAACCCCTCCATTCGGTCACTTCACCATGGCCCTTCATCAAATAGGGAATGGACATCATTGGACAGCTACCCGTCGGACGAGGAAAGGTACGCTTTTTATTAGTTTTAACTGACTATTTCTCCAAGTGGGTGGAAGCAAGTGCTTACGCCCAGATTCGCGAGCAAGACGTCATCGCCTTCATCTGGAAGAACATCATATGTTGCTTCGGCATCCCCAAAGAAATAACCTGCGAAAACGGACGACAGTTCATAGGGCAAAGAAACAACCGACTTCTTCGACAAATGGCGTATCAAAAGAATACTTTCAACGCCAAATCATCGAGCTGCCAACGGCCAAGCAGAGTTATCCAACAAAACCATACTGAATATTTTGAAGAAAAAACTCGAAGACGCTAAAGGATTATGGCCCGAGTTACTGCCAGAAGTACTATAGGCGCACAGAACTACCCCTAAATCCTCCACACGATAAACTCCTTACTCGTTAGTCTACAGAACCGATGTCGTCATACCAGTCGAAGTCGGTGAGCCAAGCCTAAGGTACTCGCACGCGAGCAGAGAGGAGAACGACGCAAATCGACTACAAGACCTTGATGAAGCTGAAGAAAGAAGGGAAATGGCCCACATTAGCCTAGTGCCCAAAAACAGCAGATCGAGAGATACTACAACAAGAGAGCAAAAATCCGACCACGCAAAGTAGGCGACTGTGTTAAAAGCTAAGACACTGGCATCCAAAGACCCTAACAAAGGAAAGGTGGGCACCAATTGGGACGGACCCTACAAAATCACCGCAGCAGCAGACAAGGGCTCCTTCCGGCTAGAGACCATGAACGGGAAGACACTCCAAAATAACTGGAACATCTTCCACCTAAAGCATTTCCATTTTTAGAAAGAGTATCCCCCAAGTGTACTCTTTTTCCCTCATCCGAGTTTTGTCCCAATTGGGTTTTCTCGGAGAGGTTTTTAATGAGGCGACGAAGGAGATGCTCGGGAATGCTTAGAAGTTTAAATCTGATATACCAAGCGTACCGACAATCGACACGAATGGCATATCACAGGGACTAGGGCTACGGCCATCTCCAATGTATGAAAGGCTACGGCCATCTCCAATGTATGAAAGGCTACGGCCATATCCATGTATGAAAGGCTACGGTCATCTCCAATGTATGAAAGGCTACGGCAACCTCCAATGTATGAAAGGCTATGGCCACCTCCAATGTATGAAAGGCTACGGCCATCTCCAATGTATGAAAGGCTACGACCATCTCCAATGTATGAAAGGCTATAGCCATCTCCAATGTATGAAAGGCTACAACCATCTCCAATGTATGAAAGGCTACAGCCGTCTCCAATGTATGAAAGGCTACAACCACCCCCAATGTATGAAAGGCTACGATCATCTCCAATGTACGAAAGGCCACGGCCATTCATAAACGCAAAAGGCTAAGGCCCTGACGGCGTAAGGAGAGACTACAGTCATCTCCAATATATGAAAGGCTAAGGCCCTAACGACGTAAGAAAAGACTATGGTCATCTTCAAATAAACAAAAGGCTAAGGCCCTAACAGCGTAAGGAGAGACTACGGTCATCTCTGACAAACAAAAGGCCACGACCACTCATAAACGCAAAAGGCTAAGGCCCTAACAACATAAAGAGAGACTACAGTCATCTCCGACAAACAAAAGGCTAAGGCCCTAACAGCGTAAGGAGAGACTACGGTCATCTCCGACAAACAAAAGGCCACGGCCACTCATAAACGATAAGGGCTAAGGCTAACAGCGTAAAGAGAGACTACGGTCATCTCTGACAAACAAAAGGCCACGGCCACTCATAAATGCAAAGGGCTAAGGCCCTAACAGCATATAAAAAGACGACGGACACCTCCGATAAACAAAAGGCCATGACCGCCCACAAATGCGGAGGGCTACAGCAATTTCTGAACGCATAAAACAACCAGAGGGAAAGCAATAGCCGCGTAAAAGAAAAAACACAAGCGGCTATGACCGGAGTCAATCCAACCTTACTATGGCGACTTAACTCAATTAAAGATCACGCCACACGCAAAACAGAAATTGCAAAAGAAGACATAAAAGCACAACAATTCCCACGAAATCATCATAAATCATTCAATAGATTATAAGTTTACAACATAGCCTCGATTACAAAAAAGAAAAGGGAGAAAAAGTCCTATCTAACCATCCTGCCCCCCCACCTTCCGCCGCACCGGCCGCACCGTCAACACGGTCCCCATCGCCCTCGGCTCGGAACGCCCTAGAAATCCAAGACCCTATGCCCAATTGGTCCACATTCACAAAGGTACAGCCCGCTTGGTCTAGAGAGTCGGGGTTATACCCACAAGCCTCGCGCGCGACCCTAACAAGGCGACGATGCGTTTCGACCTCTGACTCAGTGGGTCTACAGACGGCCACCATCTCCTCAAAAACAGTCTACCTCGCCTCAGCATACATCTACATATCGTGAGCCTCACGAGACATATCGCCAACTGGAACAACAGCCTCCGCCTGCTGAGGGGCGACCACCTCATCTGTTGCGGCCCCGAGCTCAGCGGTAAGGGCATCAATCCTGGTACATAACTCTGCTGCCTCTGCCATCGCCACACGGCCCAGTTCCAGTTCTCCCTCCTGCTGCTGAAGGAGACTCTCCGGTTTGGTGTTTCGAGCCACAGCGGCCATCAAGTCCGCGTCCGTCCTCTCTAGTTGGGCCGTACGCTCTCGCAGCTGATCCTCTACCAGCTCCAAACCCTCACGGAAAACTCAAAATTGAGGATCCTGGGTGTAGAGGTCCGCCAGTGTCTTATGCTTACTACGGGCCTCCCGTTATTTCTTCGACGCTTTCCTAAGGGCAATATTCTTCTTTCGCTCCCGTCGGCCTCGCTCCACCGCCAAGATGAGGGTCTGAGAAAAAGATAAAGAAAAGATATAATTCAAAATGACACAACGCCTCAGGGCTTATAAGAGAACTATGAAAAATAATAATAAAGTCATACCTGCAAGCCAGTGCCAGCGACTCGACGAGACAAATAACTATCGCTCACGGCCTTCAAAGAATCTGTCTCGGCAGCTCCACATAACAAAGACATGTCCGTCGTAGCTTGCTCGCTGTCCAACAGCAGGTTGTATCCCGTAGGGATCATAAGCCGACGGGTAGGACCTATCATCGCCATATCCACCCGGGCATAGTCTTCCTGCGGCACGTCCGCAAAAGCAGGAGCCTGTTTGGGAGCAGCCCCTTCCTCGTCAGCAGCCAGCCCGATGACAGTTGGCGCGCTATCATCCTCAACATGTGGAGAAGCGGTATTTCCCGCAACCTCCCTCAAGAGGGCCGCCCTCTCCGGTGGATGGCGTCGCCCATAAGGACAAACCTCGACTCAGGACGGCAAGTAATCACCTCCCTCTGCTCCACGGCCACGCCTTTTCCAAGGAGTAGTCGGTGCCTCTTTTGCTCCAATGGCGGGATGAGAAGTCCCGGGGACATCCACAAAAGCCGGCTCCCGAATTACGGCTTCGCCTTCGAAATGAGCGGTGTCGAAAACTTTAGCACTAGATGCTTCCACATCCGCTAGGTCACACTCAAGGCGAGCGGCCTCAGGAGCGATCTCTCTCACGTGAACCACGTGTTGAAAACCAGAATCTGCCGACGAGGAAGTAGCGGGATGACGTCTCCTTCTCCGCAGTTCACTCCGGGCTGCCAACACAGTTATAAAATTGCATCAGAAAATGCGACGTCTAATAAGATATGAAGCCGCCATACCTAGAATCAGTATTATACCTGGGAGGCTGTATATTGTGGTAAATGCGAACCACGTCCTTCACTCCTCCATGAAGGGGATCAACTGCCCCACCCATGCTTTTAATGTCCGGCACGAACAGGGGTGTATGCACCCTTGCTGCAGACATAAAATATAATGAGATGACGAAAGGTCGAACAGGCGTAAAGTAATTAAGCGCAAGGGATAAAACTTATGTTTGGCGTTCCATGCCTCAGGGAATCCGACAGGGTCCGACACCAGGTCCGAGATTCGGACAAAGAAATATTTCATCCAGAACTGTCGATTAGGCTTGTCGTCTGTCTCGACGACCAAGACCTTCGCCCTACGATTCTTTTACTGGAGCATGATCCCTCTCATGAACCCGGGACTGAACAGCTGCAGCAGATGGTACACCGTGAAATCTAAGCCGGCCCTCTCGGCATAAGTCATCAGAATACGACATATCTTCCACGTATAAGGGGTAAGCTGGGTCGGACATACATTGTAGAACCGGCATAACTCTTACGCCAACGAATAGATGGGGATGCCACCCCCCATTATAAAAGGGTATTCATAGAAAGCACAGAACTCGGCTCTGTGTACGTTGGCAAAGTCCCGTTTAGCCGTTTGCATGACGACCGTCTCTAGATTCTGACAAGATACTGAGAGTTCATTTAAAAGAGGTTCAGTAAATGTGGACCTTTCCCATGCCGGGGTAGCCCCTTTGTAGGGAAATCCATTCAAACGTATAGTTCGCGGTGGAAACAGGTTGTCCACGGAAAAAGGAACGAGAGGTTTTCGGGGTTTCTTCCCACCTCCCGAGGGATGAGGAACCCTAGAAGTGGCCTCAACCTCATCTGTCCCACGGCGACGACTGCTTTTAGCCATTGTTAGTCTTTCTATCAAATTCGAGGTATACTGACAAGCTACGAAGTCAATACGAAAAGCTGCTAAGTATTGCTATAAGAAAAGATGAACGACAGAAATACAAAGAACTTTTTGTAATGATCCAAAGACTGGAAAATCTTGAAATCCCTCACTATTTATAGCTGGCCAGTACACGAAATTCGAAGAGGTTAGTATCAGAAAAGGAGGCGGGAAACCGAAACGTCAAATCACCTTTTTGGCCTGCCTCAGGAGCAGTTGTAATCATGACGCATGTCGTCAGCAAACGCGGTTCAAAAAAACATGCCACGTATGCACACGCGGATAGATCCGAGACGGGTCAATTTTTTTCACCCATTGCAGATATATGTCGAATATATCTCCAACATGTGGAGGAACTAACTGTATGGGGTCGAATCAGACAGGATCAATATGAGTCGAGTACACCTCCCTATACGGCCACAGACATCGAGTATACCTTCCTCCACGCCCATACGACGAGAGGGAGTACGCCCCCGACTATAAAGGCGTATTGACAAACTCGCCCGTCTAGGTGCCCCGTCTCCTCCGCCTATTTCCGTTTTTGTAATAACAGTAGTTCTGGAATAAAGTAATGTGTTGGCGAGGGGGCCTTCCTTCTATATAAGGAAAGGCCTCCCTCATTTGTAAGACAAGTGTTATTATTCGTTAATAATACAACCTCTATCTATCATTCTCTCTCTATCTAATTTCTCTATCGTTGGCTAGCTTTAATATTTCAATAAGTTCTCTTGCGATTTCATTAGAACAATCTATATGCGAATCATAGATCTGTCCTTGAATATATTACCACTAATTCCGATTCACCCTCTTATAATCTTTGATTGTCCCTAACTCAAAAAATAACCGATAGCTTTTGGGTCAAACAATATTAAAATAAGCAACTCTCCAAAGCATGTACATTTGAAAGATCCAATGTGCTGAAAATTATACGAATAGTATGATTTAATTAATAACCACTTGTGGGAGACTCCTTAAATGAGTTCGAACTACCCATAACCAAAAATATTTGTGGCAGATGCGGAGTTGATGTGAAATTTATGAGTTCGAAATTATAGTCCTTTTAAATTAATAATTCGCATATAATTCAATAATTTTTTTTAAAATAATACAATATTTAAAAGAAATTATTGGATTCGGCAGAACTGTTAAAAGCTAGCTCTGCCTTTAGTTTGCAAATGGCCAGAGGCAAGAAGCAGGGGCAAAGCTAGAGTTTAAGCTATATTAAAATAATATATTTGATGCAAAAAATATGATATTATGAATATTTCCTGTTTTACCCAAACAGAAAAAAGATATTACAGATGTGAATATATTTTAGTATTTATGTCAAATACTGAAATTGGTATTTTACCTGTCGATAGCTAAGGTTAGAATAGGACAGAGTTCTCTTGGGATGATAACTTGGGTAAGAAAACGACACAGTTTCTACATCTTAGCGTACACATGTCTGTTCAACTCTCATTGACTAATCCATATGTTTCAAGTTTGAACCAATCACCTTTTGTCTTAGCCATAACGTTGTTCTGTCCTAACTCATAAGATAATGTTTCATATTTCCACTATTCGGAATATTCCTAAAAACCCCTCAACTTTCCACTATGCGAAATTTTGGCATCTATATTTACAGGCAAATTCAAAATTTAAAGATGTCGGGAACACTACTTTCAAATAAATATTTGAACAAATGGTAGAGTGGAATCGAACCCAAGCAACATAATAATCTAGTTGTGCCCCCAAGTTAACTAATACAATTACTTAAGACTTAAATCTATGAATGTCAATCAAAATATATATACTTGTTATTTAAGATATATACACATAAATACACATATTTTGTTTTCCAAAGCAATCATCGTCTAATGACCCTCCACTCAGTGGCAAAGCCAAAAAATTTCTCAAGGGTATTCAAACTTGAAACAAGTAAGAAATAATCCGACAACGGGTGTTCAATACATGTTATGAACATCTAATATCTAATATTTTACCTATATGAACAATATAATTTTCCGACAAAGGATGGTCAGTTGACCACCCTTGCCCAAGTGTGCCTTCGCCCCTGCCCCCTCCCAAAGGATTGATCCGTCTATCTCTGTATTGAAACCTAACTAATTCAGATTCACGTCGAAAAATTTCACGTTGAAGATAAACATTCGTATCAAAGGCGATACTTTTCATACGGCTCGAGCCAAAACTTCTAATAAAATGGAGAAAAAATATATTTGTATACCTCCCTTATTTGTACTGAACCAATAGTTTATGTATGTGTCATAATTCGATCCCACGACAATCAATCAGATTGACCGTTCCTTTCGACTAGCGCAAACATAACAGGCGCCAAGATCGCCTCAATCGAGAATACTACCCGTATTCGCCCAAAGCGATACTTTTCGGATATGTCCGAAATAACCCCTTAATATGGGCCCGATCTCCAAAAAAGTCAACTCGTACAGCAAATGTCTATAAATACAAGGACAGACATCAGAAAAATGGGTCACTCTCTCCCCATGGGGGCTCTAAGAAATACATAGTAGAACATAGAGTGAGAACCCAAGACAAAAACAGAATAACGGTAGATCTATCGAAACATGATTGTAAAGATCTGAACCTCTTCATGGAGTGGCAAATTAATCCATTATCATGAATAAATATCACTGATATTTTCTGTTGTCCATACAAGTATTTCCATTATCATTTCCCTTATTAAATTTCAGATATGTTACGACCTGCTATGATTGGCCCTTCATTTTTATTGATTGTTCTGAATTCATAAATGTTTGCAAACATTTTAAGTCAAACAATTTGGCGTCGTATGTGGGGATTTCCTAGCAAGGTCGTGTAGCTCTTCCTGAAATCAAAAGAAAAGGAAGAACGTAGAGAAAGGGAAAACAACCCGATCAGAGCAAGCCTGATTCACCTCGTCCACACACTGGGACTCAAGCCATGAGCCTTCGTTGAATTAATTCAACCACGGTTGCAATACGATTCGGGCTACGAGACCTCGACTCAAAATATTCAACAAATGTTCAACGAGAGTTGAACTGGGACTCAGGTCATGAGCCTTCGCCGAATTAATTCAACCACGGTTGAAATACGACTCGAGCTACGAGCCCTCGACTCAAAATATTCAACAAATGCTCAACGAGAGTGAACTGGGACTCATGACATGAGCCCTCGCCGAATTAATTCAACTACGATTGAAATACGACTCAGGCTATGAGCCCTCGACTCAAAATATTCAACGAACGTTCAACGACAGTTGAATTGGGACTCAGGCCATGAGTCTTCGCGGAATCAATTCAACCTCAGTTGAATCGACACTTGGGCCACGAGCCCTTGACTCAAAATATTCAACAAACGCTCAACGACAGTTGAACTAGGACTCAGGCCGTGAGCCTTCGCCGAATCAATTCAACCTCAGTTGAATCAATACTCGGGCCGCGAGCCCTCGACTCAAAATATTCAACAATGTTCAACGCCAGTTGAACTGGGACTCAGGCCATGAGCCTTCGCTGAATCAATTCAACCTCAATTGAATCGACACTCGGGCTACGAGCCCTCGACTCAAAATATTAAATAATGTTCAACGCCAGTTGAACTGGGACTCAGGCCATGAGTCTTCGCCGAATTAATTCAACCATGGTTGAAATACGACTCGGGATACAAGCCCTCGACTCAAAATATTCACAAATGTTCAACGACAATTGAACTGGGACTCAGGCCATGAGCCTTCACCGAATTAATTCAACCACGGTTGAAATATGACTCGGGCTATGAGCCCTCGACTCAAAATATTCAATAATGTTCAATGCCAGTTGAACTGGGACTCAGGCCATGAGCCTTCGCCGAATCAATTCAACCTCAGTTGAATCGACACTCGGGCTACGAGCCCTCGGCTCAAAATATTCAACAAATGTTCAACTACAGTTGAACTGGGACTCAGGCCATGAGCCTTCGCCGAATTAATTCAACCACAGTTGAAATACGACTCGGGCTACGAGACCTCGACTTAAAATATTCAACAATGTTCAACGCCAGTTGAACTAGGACTCATGCTATGAGCCTTCGCCGAATCAATTCAACCTCAGTTGAATCGACACTCGGGCTACGAGCCCTCGACTCAAAATATTCAACAATGTTCAACACCAGTTGAACTGGGACTCAGGCCATGAGCCTTCGCCGAATTAATTCAACCACGATTGAAGTACGACTCGAGCTACGAGCCCTCGACTCAAAATATTCAACAAATGTTCAACGATAGTTGAACTGGGACTCAGGCCATGAGCCTTCGCTGAATCAATTCAACCTCAGTTGAATCGACACTCAGGCTACGAGCCATCGACTCAAAATATTCAACAAACGTTCAACGACAGTTGAACTAGGACTCAGGCCATGATTCTTCGCCGAATCAATTCAACCTCTATTGAATCGACACTCAGGCTACGAGCCCTCGAATCAAAATATTCAACAAACGTTCAACGATAGTTGAACTAGGACTCAGGCCATGTGCCTTCGCCGAATTAATTCAACCTCAGTTGAATCAACAATGTTCAACGATAGTTGAACTAGGATTCAGGCCATGTGCCTTCACCGAATTAATTCAACCACGGTTGAAATACGACTCGGGCTACGAGCCCTCGACTCAAAATAGCCAACAAATGTTTACGATAGTTGAATCGGGACTTAGGCCATGAGCTTTCACCGAATCAATTCAACCTCAGTTGAATCGACACTTGGGCTACGAGCCCTCGACTCAAAACTTTCAACAAATGTTCAACGTCAGTTGAACTGAGACTCAGGTCATGAGTCTTCACCGAATCAGTTCAACCTCGGTTAAATCGACACTCGGGCTATGAACCCTCGACTCAAAAACACTCAATCAATGTTTAACGACAAGTCAAAATAGCCCGGACCGCGAACCCCCCCGCCGAATTGATTCAACCATAGATGGTTGGATATTCGGTCTATGAGCCCTCGATCCGGGATAATCGATAACAGCCGAACTGAGAGAAAACATAAATAAAACAAGTAGTAATAAAGCAACACGAAAAGGGGAATTCCCCCTTAATTCAAAGGGACAGTTGCGAGTCACGCCCGTCCATCCCAATTCAAATTTTGTCTGAAAAAATGCACGGCAACAACCGTTAAGAAAATCATCAACTAATCATTGTTTTTACTCGGGGCTGTCGGCACTGTTACCTGCGCCAGTCGCACTGTCACCTTCCCTCGCCGCCTCACCACCTGTTCCGCCCTCGCCATCGCCCGCAGCTCCCATATAATTGCCAGCTCCATCCAAACTCCCATTGGTGCCGTCATCAATACCGGGCGTCACAGCATCAAAACCGCACTCCTCGCGAGCCTCCCGCACCCTCTGGAGAACCCCTTCGAAAACTGCTTTAGAACTGATACCGGCCTCGAACATGTGCTTGTATATACCCCGTTGGGCCTCGGCATAAACCCAAGCCTCGTGAGGGCTACCCATAAAAGCAGATTGTTCTTGAATGCGCATGTTCTCCTCCTCTAGGAGTGCAATTTGCCCCGCTGCATCCTGAGCGTTCCGCTCCAGAACCCTAATCCGCTCCTCAAAGCTGCCCTCCCTTAAGGCGGCAGCAGCCCTCACCAACGACAACTGGGAATTGTTGGCACGGATAACCCCTTGAAGCTCGTCCGCCCGGGCAGAGGCTTCGGCCAACCTACGCTTTAAGGCGGCTACTTCTCCCTCTAGCACGACAACCTTCCCGCTCCATTCCGAGGTAACCTCTATCACCTTGGTCAAACAAAAGCGCTCAATCTCCAATGACGCCCTCCGGCCGGCCTCAAGTTCGTCGCTCATTCGACGCAACTGATCTTCCAGGGCCTCTATGCGACCAAGCGCCTGACTCGTATGTAACTCCTTCCTCGCCAGCTTTTCAACTAGCGCCCGATTATGGGGATCAGTCCTTATGCGCTCGCTAAGCTCCCTACACTTGTTCTGATACCGACAACACCTATCAAGAATGCGTAGAAGCACCCCGGACCGAACATTGACCCGACGGGGGCTCTCTACCGGCAACAAAAATGCCTGCACAACGAAAAGAACGAAGAAGTCAGACAAGGATGCAGAAGCTCGTAAGACGAGGAAAATGAAGTACACACAAGCAAGCAGTCACCCTGGAATACATACCCTCATTCTCAGCACGGCCACCTCATTCATCAAGACGACATCCGGCACCCCCCTCAACGACTCGTTCTCAACCACAGAACACAACTGACCAAGCTGTGACACCAAAGCAGAGTCCCTTAGCAACAAGTTCTCATTCACAGGAATCTCAATTACATGCGGCCTCCCGTCCGGATGGACTACCGCATTCGTGATCCCGTCACGAAATATGTGGACGTCCTCAGAGTCCAAATCAAAGTCGGATGTGGAACCCTCTCCGGTCGCTGCTACTTCCGTTGAAGGAGTACTCGAGCCGCTGATATCTATAACCACCCGAGAAGGTTCTCCCACATCTACCATATGAGTGGAAGATTGAGCGGTAGGGACATCACTCCCCTCTCGATCCTCTCGAGCCTGAGCCTCACCTTTTCTCGACCCGCCGTCTGGGGCGTGTGCCGCGTCCACATTCTCCCTCGCCCCGGAAGGGGGAATCCACGTTTACCACATCAATAGGAGCGGGTCGAGCCACTGATGGGCCCGGAGGGGAAATGATCCTGCGCCTAATTAAAGGCCTATCCTCCTTGTCACAAGAAGACGAACCATCTCGCGGGCGAACAGTCCCCCACAGGCCTCCGCCACAGATTAAATGGCGTATAGGAGACGACGCCGCGGAAGAATCGACTGAGGCGGCCCTGGGCACCTGGGCAAAAAATTTGGCAATCGCACCAGGCCGCCTGAATACTAATTGGGGAGACCTACCGCAGTACACCCTCCTTGCAAATACAGAATTGGATCAGTTTCAGGTTATAGCAACAACCGGAATAAATCACACACAAAGAGGGCTAACCTCCTACCTACAGCTAGCCCCCGACCATATCTCCTCCAGAAAGACGACCACGAATGGACCCCCTCAGTATGCGAGAGGACCACTTCGAGCCATCCGCGCATACCGGTGAATAGAGATGGGGGTGACTGTTGGCTACAGAAATAATAACAAAAACAGTAACTGTCCAAAAATAAAGAAAGGGAACGAAGTCAACCCTATCAAAGAAACAGAGTATAACTTACGCCTATGATTCCAAGTCTCTGGAAATCTTGGAGTCGGCGCCACCAAATGCCTAGTCCGAATATAGAAAAATTGCTCAAACTGACGAGGCTCGACCTCGTTATCCAGAGCAGCCATCAAACCCTGCGACCCACGCGGAACCATCCTGGTCATACTCCCCTGAACTCGCTGTGGGGCGATAGAGCAAGCACGTGCTGTAGTGTAATAGTCCGACCAGCCAACTCCGTGAATTTTAGCAACATCGCCAGGAGCTTATACAGAGATGGGGTGAGCTGCCCCGGACACAAATTGTAATATCGACAAAGGTCGACTACCAGGTTGGGAAGGGGGACCCTAAACCCCAGTCTGAGAGGATAAGAATAAAATACACAGTACCCGGCATGGTCGGTGTGGACCCGCTCCTCCAACCGGGCTAGCACGATATAGGCATGAGAGGGTATGAGACATTGTTCCCGTAACTGGGTCATACCTACTTCCCCCATTAACGGGGCTTCATCTACCGGGTCATCTCCACCGTCAGCGGTGAAATCCGCCAGTAAGCTCCCGGCGGCAGGAAGAATTTCATCTACCGATGGAGACCTCTCGGTCTCATTTCGACCGCCATCCACGAGCACCGGAGACAGTCTTTCGATCACTAGAGGGTTAACCGGTGCCACTGTTGGAAGACCGTCACGAGAAGAAGAACAACCATTGATCAAAGTCGCTTGAAAGATAAGAGAAGAGTGGTGGATTCAACTAAGAACGAATAATAACGCTTCGTAGAGAAGAAAGAATCTATGAAGTTCACCGGAAATGAGAGTTGAAAATAAACCAGGGAGTGTGAGAATCAAGTATTCCAAACCATCTTATAGGCAACCAAATCGAATCTCAGGAAATCGACAAGCGCCATTAAATGCATAATCCAACCTTCAAAAAACGGTTCAATTCTACCGAAACGGCCGCCACCACGATTAAGACCAAAGTGCGTTCGTCAAAGTCGTGGTCATCACCTCAGTTACCACATAAACACAAACGCCTCACCGGCCGAGGCGACTAGACCCTGCGTCCCCAAAGTCCTTACAGACAAAACATATCCTAACTCTTGATTACGGCGTACCGACCATTTCCATTCGCCAAGAATATTCGCACACGAGGTCGTACCCCCATCATACAAAAAGAAATAGTAATAAGGCGTCATGAGCAATTATCATCCCCCCTCTCACCCGGAAAGGGGTCGTTCTTCGATCGATCCTACCGCGGTACACCCTCCCTGCAAATACAGAATTGGATCAGTCCAGGGTCATAATTGGATCCCACGACAATCAATCGGATTGACCGTTCCTTTCGACTAGCACAAATATAATAGGCGCCAAGATCGCCTCGATCGAGAATATTACCCGTATTCGCCCAAAGTCTTGGCCGGGGTCGATACTTCTTGGATATGTCCGAAATAACCCCCTAATATGGGCCCGATCTCCAAGAAAGTCAACTCGTACATCAAATGTCTATAAATACAAGGGCAGACATCAGTAAAGGAGTTCCACTCTCTCCCCATGGAGGCTCTAAGAAATACAGAGTAAAATACAGAGTGAGAACCCAAGACAAGAAATAGAATAATGGTAGATCTATCGAAACATGATTGTAAAGATCTGAACCTCTTCATGTAGAGACAGATTAATCCATTATCATGAATAAAGATCACCAATATTTTCTGTTGTTCATACAAGTATTTCCATTATCTTTTCCCTTATTAAATTTCAGGTATGTTTTGACCTGCTATGATTGGCCCTTCATTTTCATTGATTGTTCTCAATTCATAAATGTTTGCAAACATTTTGAGTCAAACAGTTTATAACTAAAATATTATGATAATAGTAATTAAGTGATAAATATATGTACAAAAATCACTTACTTTATATTTATGAATTTATTATAAATATCGATTGTTCGTAAACCCTTAATAGTCCATATTATTTTCTACATAAATTAGTTCCAAAGTTCAAGACTCGGCGTGTGGTGTGCTGCATCCTTTTATTGTGGGGTAAAAATGGAAAAAAGTACACGATGTCTCTAAAAGTTTATTTTAATTATTGCCTCATTTTCCATTTTTCTTTTACAGGATTTGGTAAAATATCCATTCATCTTTTACAAGATTTGGTAAAATATTTATTTTCCAATCTGGTCCATGGTTTTGTGTTTAAGTATTTGGAAAGATATTAACATTTTCAACAATCTACCAAAATTTTAAAAATGAAAATGAGAGTACAGAAATAGTTTACAACATTAATCTCTACATTTAAATATGGGAAAATTTCACATTAGAACAACTCAGCTACATACTTTTCAATTTTATAGCCCATATTTTAATTTACAACCAACTAACAAAAAAATAATATGCTATGATTCAACATCCAACTCTAATGGGTTCTTAGAATCACTATTTAAATTTTTAAAAAGATTCCTCAAACTTTTAAATTAATTTTCGAATAGTAATTGCGACTCAAATATTAATTTAACAAACCAAAATTCATTTGGGTGTGGTGAAAATTAGATTTTTAACAAGCTTAAATATGTAGGTTTAAATTCCGAATTTGATTTGAGAGAAATTTGGAGTGGGTGTCATTTAGACTTGTTAGAAGTAGTATAAGGAGGCTGTATATAAAATTTGAAGTCATTTAATGGAGATCTGGACTGGTTTTGACAAAATTACAACTGAAAATCGTGAAAGAAGTTCGTCTACAGACGCTTGTATAAAGGTGTATAAAAGTGTATAATAGTATATAATGTTTTTCTCGGTGGATGGATGGGATAAATGCCTATATTGCTTTATAATGTTATTGTTATGTTGATGTTATATTAAAGAATGAAATCTCTCTCCCATCAATCGGTACTAGTTGAAGTAATGAAAAAATCCCCTATAAGCTTATTCAGGATTGATCTTTCTTATCCGAGAGTCTTATCAAACTCTCTGCCACTGTAGGTTGTGTTTATACACTCATATACACTATTATACAAGATTATACATAATTATACAAAAAACTGACTTCGTCTTCTTCCTTGCGTTTTTTCTAAAATTTAACTTAAATCTTGTCCAAATCTACTCCAAATCACTTCAAATTTAAATTTTGAACTCCTTTTGATATTTTCAATCAATTGGAACAACATCCAATCCAGACAACTAACAAATTCAAAAAAAAAAAAATTTCAAAACCAAAACTTTGAATGGTCTTCAATTATAGACTTCTACTCTTCAATTTTCTTATATTGCAAGCCGGTGACATAAGAGGATAAGCGGAAAATACACGGCCCCTTGAATCATATGTAGAAGATGTGAGAAGAAGAGAGAGAAAGCAATGGTTGTGAGAACAAAAAATTAACTTCATAGCTTTTGGAAGTAATGGTTGTAAGAACACAAATTTTGAATTTGCAAGTGCTTTCAAAATATGTACAATGTGGGCTAAATGGAGTAAAACTTAAAAATATGGGCCATTTTTTGTTATGATGTGAAGTCATGTGCATTTTCCCGTAATTCTTTCTTTAAATATAGCATTTTAACATAATATGTAATAGATACAAGTAAACCAGAGTAAATATTATAAGAGTTCATAATAATGGGGAATTTCAACTTTTAATTGCTAAACTATTGCAAAGTCAACTAATTAATGTGAGCACGTGATTTTTTCCCTATAGGAGTATTATTTCCAAAATTCAAAATAAAATATTTTTATTTGTCTTGTGTGTGATTTTGTAGATTTTTGTGTTACTTCTCGTATTTATTTGCATTTTTTCTTGTGCGTATCATTTGTTGAACTAATATAAAAAAACAAAAAATATGTTGCATACATTTAGGAATTAATCATGCATCTTTAGAAATTAATCAACCATAATTTGTTTAAAAGAAAAATACAAAAAAAAAATGTATTTCGTATTTTGTTATTGTGTGATTTTTGTTCTTCATTTGTGTGTTAATTGTTGAAAGTTGATTGGATTTTGGTAAACTTTAATCTAGGATTTTAGGGAATTAATTTAATTAGGAATTAAATAAAAGAAGAGAAAAAAAAAACAAGGCATACTGATACGCCCAACTATGCCTTATAAAAAGGACAATGCGGTCGCAGCAAATATAACCCAGGTATTTCACACGGGGTCGAATCCTCAGAGAGTTAACCTACCAACTACAATCTTGAAAACCCAATAATCTTCGGAATCAGCTTCCCAAATATTCAAATATCCTTTTGAGTATTTCTTAATAACTACTTTTGCAAAGAACTAATTAACTGGAATAATAACTAAATATGTTGTAAACAAGAATGAGAAAGACTAGGGTGATGATTTCCCCTATTGATGGAATCCCTTCTGTTTATGCTCATACAAATTTATCAATATCTCTCTATCAATCGTGAACAATATTCCTACCGTAAATTTCTCCCCAGTAATCATAGTAATTTACTATTGTACTCTTCCAAGTTACCCTAGCTTGCTATAATTATCACAATTCACTTTAGATTACACCCAAGGTTTCGTTATTCCTAATCCCACCTTTAGACCTGCAATTATAGATTCCTCTAATAATCTAGGAATGATGTTGTTCAACAATAACCTAAATATGCATTTTTTTTCAAGTTCTGCACACTAAATAGGCACATCTAATTGAGGATCCTATCAATTAACTACAACAAGAACGAAGTTGAACAAATAGAGATTAACTAACAATTTGTATTCACATAAATCAGAAGTTCATCAACCAATAGGTTCCATCACAACCTTAGATAAGAATTTAGCTACTCATAACTATGAAAGCAAAAGATAGAATAGATTTCATAATCAAAATTCAAAATAAAAGTAAGAGATATGTTTAGAGATTTCTCTCACACTAGTTTCCTTGCAAAAGTACTCAATAATACAAAACTTGCCTCCTTTGGGAAAATCCTAAGATTCCCAAACTCTCCCGCCTGTCACCCCGGTTCTATCACGATCGCGGTCAAGCCGCGGTGAAACATCTTCTCTCAACTTTATTTTCTTCAGCAGTCTTCAACCACCGCAGTTTCACCGCGGTCGCGGTGGAACCGCGGTGAAACGTGTTCTCTGAACTCTAAGGGTTGTCAATCGTGGAGTTGGGTGATTTTTGCACAAATGGCCCTTTTCATCTCCTTTTAACTCCAAAATTTTTCTTTAGCCTTCTTCAACCACTTTGTACCTACAACACATGAAAAATACTAATAAGAGCATTTTGTCATCATATATATTATCAAAACAATGTTAATGTGTGATTATTTAGGGTATGAATATAGTAAAATTCACCTATTATCAACACCCCACACTTAAACCTTTGCTCGTCCTCGAGCAATTTTAATCACACTTCTAGCCTTATTCTCAATGTCTTTCCCCAAAATACATCACACAAGCCATAATTCATGATTAAACCTAAGTAGTGCACAATCCTTACTCAAATGTAAACTCCCATGCCAAACACATTAATGCTTACTCTAATTACTTTTACAGACTTGAAAACTTACCTTTTTCTTCCTGAGTTACATGCCCTTGTAATACACAAACTGAGAGACGTTCCCACACATATGCAATTTATAACAAGGAACTATATATAGAAAAAATTCACTCACTCTCAACAAAGAGCATTTATATGTACACAGACACACCATAAGCTTACCCCTAGTGTAATACTCTACTAATCGAGCCATTTAGTCAAAGATCAAGAGGTCTTTAATTGTTGTAATGTAGGCTACGGGACTGGTAGGATACTTTTGGATATAGTGGCTAACCTCTCAAAGCACTTCTTTTACACACAACTTCCTTTTAGACTTACCATTATGCTCACCCTAACCATTCTTCCACCTTTTATTCACTTGTAATCCCACTTTTCTTTTGGGTGCAACTGGCTTCATTCATTTATATCTCTTTTTTTTAAAGCATTCACTGTACAAATGGCAGTTCACCAACTTTACCATTCATTCTTGATTTCCCCTTTTTACTACTCCATCACCCTACACTTTTGCTTTTGCATGTTCCTTATAATTCGAGTGCTTCTAAGAGGTAAGGTGAAACAATGTACAACATATATTTTGCGAACATTATAAGGTTATCAATGAACAGGCTTAAGGCTCAAAGGGGTTAACTATGATATTATGTACAGGTGGATTCACAGTTTTTTTGTTATGGGGTTGCACAAAGAAATGCTTCTATCATCTCTATAACTAAATAACTTCTATTTCGCTTTGCACACACAGGGCAAGTTCTAGGTATCATGTGTAAAACCCTTGAAAAAGAATCGTGGTCAAAAGAAAAACCAAGGGGGAGATAATACACTACCTAAGAAAAAGAAACGAAATAAACAAAAAAGAATCCTACATAGACTACTACCCTCAAGAGTATTGTCCAAGTAGTCCGTCATTAGGAAGAGTCCCCTACTATTGCTTTTGGGTTTTCATGGTTTTTAAATTTTTTATTTTTTTATTTTGACTTCGACCCTTAAGAAACCCGTCGACAAGTATCCATCATCGGGCCAAGCCAGCTGATATTATATACAACTAAATTATATTCTACCTAATTATGCAATTTACAACATACAAGACAGAGTAAGCCTCCCACCCACACTTAAAATTGTGGCATGTCCCCATGTCATATAAAACAAGTTAAAGCATAGAAGGGTTAGAAGACTTCCCTGAGACTCAATCCGAGTCGGAGACTGTGGCGGGGTCGACGTTGCATGCTCGACCCAATGCTCTGAACCAAGCCATGAAGCGACTCTCAAACCTGGACTGTCTCTAAGGCATCGCATCCATGCGAGTGTGCAAGCCGTCCACTGAAGTGCGTAGATCCGCAACTTCTTCTTCCAAAGACCTAAGTATAGGTCTCATGGACTGGGAACGTGAAAGGCTAGCTCCAAAATGAGCGCGCCTAGATGGACCTGCAGTGTCAGTGGACCTCCTAGACTGGACAGTCGGGACTGGGTCATCATCATCATCATCAATATCAATTGGGTAATTACCTCGGCCAAACCGAATACCTGAAGCTTTAAATAGTGCTTTTTGTGGTAGGTCGCCATCAGTAAGTAATGTGGGTGTATGGTGAGTTAGTGACCAATGAAGGAAAATAGAATCCCTTGGACTTAAGAGGTCCCCTCAATATCATTTCATCACTAATAATTCGGGCAACGTCGAACTCTTTCTGGGTGACAAAGCACCAAGTCAACACTGCCCTATAGAAATTCACATCAGTAGTGTTACTTGAGGGGAGGAAGCGGTTACAGACCACAGTGAACCAGCATTTGGCTAAGTGTGTGAAAGAGGTGGAATTAAGTGTAATTTGGTCCTTTATCCAAAGAGGACGTCCACCTACGCACAAAGCTTCAATCATGGTGTCCCAAGTGACACCTGGCCTATCGTGGTAATAATCCACGTCACTACTATATGGGGGCAATCTCAAAGCATGCCTGATACTAGGCACCTTGGCATAGACTCTCTTACCTCGAACAAATACCTCTCTAGCCATATGGAAGGTGGCGTTGGCATAGAACTCCCGCACTAGCATTTTGTTGACAGTTGGTGGGTCCTGAAATAAGAACTCCATGTCTCTACGCCGTATCTCCTCATACATGTCAGGCTTGTTTGCACAAAGCGCCATCCGATCAATCAGAATTTCCTGCAAAAAGGCCTTTGTGGCTTTGGCATGGAAGTCGTTCTCTGTCGCTTCGCAAGCAAAACGGGACTCATCGTAGGTTGGTTGCCTAGATGATCCGGCTGCTTGCATTGATCGCTTAGGTGCCATAGTCCTGCACATAAAAAGCACACTATATATAAAAAATGTTCATCACATGAGTTAGTTGAATGGTTACTCAGACTTCACCACCCGCTGACTACAACTTACTCTTTTAATGCCATCATACCATGACTCCTACACTCCCACATTTATTTACAATTATTCCACCAATTCCAGCCTAATGCACCCCACACTTTTCAATGTGAATTATATTTACATAGCTACCATATACACTTCATTCATCATGACTAACCCACACAATTATACACAATCTCCAAAATTACAATAACAACCCAACCAAACTTAGGCATAACATACCCCAAAATTATACAACATAATTCCAACCCATGGCTCCAATTTTATATTTACAATAGAAAAACATATGTGTGGGTCTCCACACCACCCATTTGGCTTCACAATTAAACAAATTAGGAGACCCAACTAATTCAAGCACCAATAATCTAAAAAATAACATATACAACAATGGCAATATAATAGTAGGGCATAATTTCATGTTTTACACTAAGCCTAGATAGGGTTTAAGCAAAAACTATAATCTAACTATATTACACTACATAAACTAAAAAAATAGAGAAAAGAGAAGAAAGAGAATCACTTACTTGAAGAGAGGATGGAGAAGTTGGTGAAGGAGGAAGATTGAGGGGAAGTGAAGGAGGAAGAAGATGAGAGAAAGAGGGAGAAAGTTGAGGTTTGGAAGAGATAAGATTAGAGAGAAAATAGGGGGAAGGGGAAGGAGGGGCGGCTGGAAGGTGTATAATGAAAGGGGGAAAGGTTTAGGTTAAATTATAAGGGGGTGGGGGAAAAACTAATTTTTTTTTAAAAAAAACTGACTTACCTGGGCCTGTCGCGGTCTGCCACGGTTTCATCGTGCTCGCGGTGGAACCGCGAGCGATGAGGTTCAGAGAGCTTATTCCACCGCAATTTGACCGCGATTGCGGTTGCGGACAAACTACAGTGGATCAACTTCAAAGGGGGCATCTTACCGCGGTAGATGAGCCCCTCTGAATCTCACGCCTAGCAGCAGCTATTTTTGTTTATATAGTCTAAACTATCAGATTTACAATTACAATAATTTCGTGGGTTGCCTCCCACGTAGCGATTGATTTAACATCGCGACACGACTCAACTTAGTGCAATTAAGGCTCGCTCGACCTTTGTGGATCATTCAAATATAGCTCAGACTTTTCTTTGGCCTCATCCATGCCCACGTACAATTTTAACTGTTGTCCATTGACTCTGAAAGAGCGAGAGCCATCTTCAGTACCTATTTCCACAGCTCCAGATGGTAACACTTCAACCACACGAAATGGGCCAGACCATCTTGATTTCAATTTTCCCGGGAACAATCGTAGTCTTGAGTTATAGAGTAGTACCTTATCCCCGGACTTAAAGTTACATTATATGATGATTTGGTCATGCAGCCACTTCATCCTCTCCTTATATAACCTCGTTCTCTCGAAAGCCAAATATCGAAACTCTTCTAACTCATGTAATTCAGTGACTCTTGTTTTGCCCGCATCTTCCCAGTTGAGATTTAGTTGTTTAAGTGCCCACCATGCTTTATGCTCCAATTCAACGGGTAAGTGACAAGCTTTCTCAAACACCAACTTGTGTGGTGACATGCTGATTGGTGTCTTAAAAGTTGTTCTATATGCTCATAGCGCATCATCGAGCTTCCGACCAGCCGGTCCTTGTGGCGTTAACTGTTTTTATTAGTACACTTTTTATTTCCCTGTTGGATACTTCAACTTGCCCACTGGTTTGGGGTGATATGAAGTAGCCACCTTATGCCGCACATTGTATTTTTCCAACAATTTTTCAAATGCCCGATTACAAAAGTGAGTTCCCTCGTCGCTTATAATTGCCCTCGATTTCCCAAAGCGAGTGAATATGTTTTTGTTGAGAAACACAACCACCACCTTAGCATCATTGGTGGGTAATGCTACAGCTTCCACCTATTTGGACACATAATCAACAGCAACAAGAATATACTTATTACCATAGGAGCTGATGAAGGGGCCCATGAAGTCTATCCACCAGACATCAAATACTTCTACCTCTTGGATTGGGTTCATAGGCATCTCGTGACACTGGGAGATGTTCCCGGTGCGTTGACATTCATTACACCATTTTACCCACAAGTTTGCATCTTTAAACACCGTTGGCCAAAAAAATCCGGCCTCAAGCACCTTAGTTGCTGTTCGAACTCCTCCGAAATGGCCACCATATGCCGACATGACAAGCCTGCAAGACAGAAGATTCTTTGATCTCGGGGACGCATCTCCGGATCATGTTATCAAGGCAAATTTTAAACAATTAGGGCTTATCCAAATAGTACAATTGGCTTTTACGAAACAATCTTTTCCTCTGGATCGATGACAAGTCATGAGGAACAATACCACTAGCCAGGTAATTTGCATAGTCTGCATACCATGGCACTTCAAGAAGAGTGGTAGCGAGCAGCTGCTCGTCTGGAAAGGTTTCTAGAATTTCTTCACTTTCTTTAATATTTTCAGCTCCTTCAAGTCGTGATAAATGATCAGCGACTTGATTTTTAGTGCCCTTGCGGTCACAAATTTCAAGATCGAACTCTTGTAGTAGCAAACCCAACGAATTAGGCGTGGCTTAGTGTCCTTCTTTTCAATTAGATATTTAAATGCTACATGGTCAGTGTATACAATTACCTTGGATCCTATAAGATAGGACCTGAACTTTTCAAAGGCAAACACTATAGCCAGCATCTCCTTTTCCGTCAGTGTGTAATTTAGCTGGGCTCCGCTTAGTATTCTACTAGAATAGTAGATTGGATGCATCAAATTATCCTTCCGCTGGCCCAGCAATGCCCCAACTGCATAGTTGTGAGCACATGATTTTTGCACCGGGCAAATAATTCCAAAATTAAAATAAATATGTTTTTGAGTGCAATTACTTGCTTTGTTTGAAATTAGCTATACTTTATGTGTTTGAATAAGTGAAAATTAGAAAAAATAAAAAAAAAATAGGCTAGGTAATTACTTTGTTTAATTAGTTAGGTTTTAAGAAGAAAATTAGAAAAATAGTTTTAAGTAGTTTAAATTAAGGAAAAATAGTAGAAAATTGCCAAAAAATACTAAATAGTAAATTAGGTTTTATAATTTTCCATAAAAGAAAAGAAAAAAAAAGTATAAAAGAAAATACATAAAAAAATAAATAAAATCAGAAAAATACAAAATAGTTGGGTATAATTATTCTGGGCCAAAAGATCTGAATTAAATAGCCCAATACATAGGCCCAAGAGATCTGGTCCATAATCTTTTGATCTAGCGGGATCTCAGCCGTTCATTGCATCATCCAACGGCTGAGAATATTAGCGGATTTTCTATTTTTGATAATTGATGTGAGAGAGTGATCAAAGCCGTCCGTTTGAGTTGATCCAACGGATTGGAGCTTTGGTCTCGTTTATAACGAGACGGGGTCGTTTTAGTAACGCCTTGTCTGAGCCGTTGATCTTCATCAATCCAACGGCTCAGATCTACTTAGTTTCTTCGGCTATATAAAGCTCTTGTCTGAAGAGCCGCCCATTTCTAAAGAATCCTTAACCCTAGCCGCCCTCTCATCTCTCCCCTTTCTTCTTCTTCTCCCGTCTTCACCTCTGTATAACCTCGCCGGCCATGGAGGCCACCACCCCCACGTTGGTCTCCGGCCACCCCCCTTCATCTTATTTACCCTTTTCTTTCTTCTTCTTCCTTTTAACCCTAAGAAAACCCAGAAACCAACCCTTCTCCAGAAATCCCGGTCACCGGAATCTTCGCCGGTGACCACTCAAACAACGAGAACCACCTTCAAACCAACGCCATTCGATCCCCCTTCCCATGATCTATCTAACCATACTACTCTCACCTTTCAAATCTGCTTCGAACTCTTCGAATATCCCAAAAAGTGTCGCCGGAAACCTAACTCCGGCGACCCCCAAACTCAAACCACCCAAAGACCTTGTCTTTTACCACCACAAATACCCCCCACAAACTCAAAACCCCAAAAGGCCTCACATTGAAGTCAAACAACAGGAAACAGTAAAAAAAAAAGGAAAACGAAAAAAAAAGAAGAAGAAACAAGGAAATAAAGAAAGACATCGGGGAATTTGAAAAGAATAAAGAAAAGAAAAGAGAGAGATTAGGAAGCTCAGGGGACCGGCCCTGCGAGCTAAGTACCCCGTTCCCTTTTCTGCTTCTTTGACTTCTTTCATCTTGCATATGATATGTTTACCTTTGTTAGCCATAGGGTTTGTTCTTTGTTGTCTTCTGTTGTTTTTGTTCTCTGTTTTGTTCTTGTGTTTCACATGCTATGTTTAAAACTTCTTCTGTTATTCCATTTATCTTCTTTCGTTTCACAACATGAATCTGTTCATCTTCTATGTGTTATTCGATTCAAAGAGCCTGTTAGGTTAGGATTTTCTATTTCTCTGCTTAGCGTTTGTTCTTTTAATCTCTCCTTGATTCATATTTCATGTCTGGCATATTCTTGTCTATTTCTTTGTTTCCTTTAAGATTCCACGACTACATCTGTTTAACAATAAGGTTCTTAAACGGTTCTTTTGAGCCTGTTAATGATAGAATTTTGTTTGTTACTTGTCTTGTTGATCTTCATGGTATTTCTTTTGTTTTGTTTGTTGCAAACCATGTTCTATTTCTGCTGAGTCAAAAGAGTTACCTTGAATTCCTTTTCTTTCTTCATCTAGTAAATATTACAGTCTTTGGATCTGTTTAGATTTTACAGTCCAGCTTTCTCCTATTATCATGCATGCTTAGTTTTAATAGTAGCTTAATTTCATTTCCTTCTCATTAAGTTGCTTTTAAAGTATCCTGGTTGATCTTTCCTGTTTCTTTTTCACTGTTTCACCATGTTCTTCTTTTCTTCATCTTCATCTTATCTGTCATGCACTTGTGTTAGATTTAGGTTGGTTGATTACCATTCTCATATTACTCTATTAGACCCATTGTTCTCATGTCTGATATAAGCCGTAGTTCATCTCTTGTTGACTGTTATGAAAGCTAGTCTTTACTATGCCTATGTTCATGAACCCTAAATGTGGTTTGGGTCTTCCAGTGAATCACTCAACATAGAATTGATTGTAACTAAGCCTGCTTAATGTTTAATTGACACTTTGCTATTTGAAATTGAGTTTGTGAGTCTAATTGATTAAAATTCAACATTATCCAACTTCTTCTCTAAGTTTTGATTAGTTGATAAACATATTTGGTTTCATGTGGTTATGTGTGCAATTGTGGATTGAAATGGCTAAGACTGCAATAGTTCTATGTTAATGTGAACACTGTTAAGTGCCTATCATACTTTAGGTGGATTGGGTATAGCTGTTAGTGCTAGGTTTCATAAATGGCTAGTTTCTAAATAGGTTAAAACTGAAAATGAACAAAATAGGCTATAAGTTAAATAATTGGCCTAAGAATGGTCAACCTTGCAAAGGGTTGACCTATTCTATAAGGCCCTAACACACAGCCCACCTTAAAAGGGGCTAGTTGTGCAAAATGGTTATGTCTGCAAATGCAGACTGGCCCAGGCTCTCTTTAGAGCCCTAAACATCAAAGTGGCCAAACCTGTAAAGGTCTTGGGCCCAGCTGTTCAGTAATTAGCTTTAATAGCCAAGCTAAGTCTCAACTTGAGACTGGCTAGTTCTTAAATAGCTTAATCTCAATAATAAAGCAGGCTAGTCCTGCAATTAGCTTTAAATTGGAATAAATTGGTCTTAATTAACTGAAATAGATTCAGAAGTGGTTAAAATTGAAATAGTTCCCTAATAGTAGAACTGGCCAGTCCTTAAATACCAATGCAAGGACTGGCCATTAGTTAAATAAGTCCTAAAATTCTGAAAACCTGACCTAGGCAGGTCTAGTAAATCAGCAGTGGCATTCAGGGCATAATGGGGAACCAATTGAGTAATTTGGTAAATAGTTTGAAATATATAGGGTTAAGGGAGTCATTTGTACCCCTGATTTCTGCAATTTTGCAGAGATTTAAGGGTATAATGGTCTCCCTAAAAAGGGAAATCAGTAAAAATCCCCAACCCCTAAGGTCACATTGGTAAAAAGCCCCAAAAAGAATCTTTTAGAACCTTCCAGCACATGCTGGAAGGGTTTTGATAACAGAAATTGGGGCCTTAGTGTAAGTTTAGTAATTTTAAGAGGGGAGAAGTGGGATTTAATCCCAAACTTTCTCCCCAAGTCATCAGCCCTTCCAACAACTATAAATACCTCTAAAAAGGGGGCTGAAAGGGGTTCCAATTTTTAGCAATTCTGAAATACACTCAAGCTGACTTTTATTGAATACCAAAATTTCAGAGATAGAAATAGCAATCTAACATTAGGATTTCTGGAATTTCCTTCGAGCTAGAACCTGTCAGTTGCTGTTGAGTTTTGGGTTTCTTTGCTCGAATTGGGTCTGGGTTTCTCTTTGCCTTGCTGTGAGATCTTCGTTTGTTGCTGCTGTGTTGTTTTGTTCATCTAGCATTCACTTCCACTGTTGCATTGGCTGTTTGGATCTTGCTTGTGGTTACAACTTACTTGATCTCCCTAGAACTCATCGATTTCTCTGTTTCATCCAGGTACACTTCTTTATGAATGATGTTGTATTGGCGCCTTTGATGAAATAAAATGGAGATTCAAGTTTAAGTTCATTGTTGTTTTATAGTTGTAGTTTAATATTGTAATCTGTTTGTTGTAGTAGATAGTAGCTGAAAAAACAGAAACAAAAGATGTAATAGCTAATATAATAGTAGAATAGTAGTAGTATAATCATAGTCATAAATCACTTAGTTAAATAGGTAATAATTATAAAACAGACTAAACAACCATGTCTTGAATTGATAATAACTCCACAGTAGTAATTTTGAATAACTCGTATAGTAAATCAGATCTAGGGATTAATGAGCTCGACTAGTTTGGTCTAAAAGGGAAAGAACAAGTAAAATCGAGGGAATGATTTGATTAAGGTTGGTTCGTGAACATTATATTGGCTTGACTCACATCAATAGTTAATCGCATACATGAATCTGCCTAGAAAGAGTAGTAATAGAAATATGAGGTAATTTGCAATTAGTATGGGACAATGGATGAGTATAAGCTAAAGTGAATCCAATAGAGCAATCATGTATATAAGTATCACTAGATCACTCAATTTAGATGTTTAGGTCCACTTTAAGTAAGCAATCAGACGGTCCAAATCATATAGTTAAATCATCTGGTATTAATCACTAGTTAAATAACTTTTCCATCCTTAGTATATCAGTCTTTTAAGAAGCACCCGGAACATAGAAGTAATTAGTTTTCTCTCATATGTACTTGGCTATCTTAGTTTGGAATTAACAGGAAATATATTGTACAACAATTTTCTCTTCTGTTGAATAAAGAGTAATTTGATTTCTTAATGCTGTTTTATTATGAGTTCTTCATTAGTTTTACTTATTGTCATAACTATCAACTGGTTAGGGCCCAATGCAAAGAGGGCCTGAACAATAGTGCAAAGTCAGTAGGCAAAAGCCTTAAGACAGCTCGGACCTTAAGGGTCTGGATGGATCTGGAATTTGTATAAGTAGATGAAAAGATCCAGGCCCAATAACAATAAACTACATGGGCCTGGAATTCTTATTGTTAAGATGCGGTTAAGGAAAAAACGAATATAGAAAATGTAGCCAAATACTAGTACCCTTTAATGAAAATTGGGACGAGCCTCGCCCGAATAACAAACAGCGGGGCCCCCCATTTAGTAATGAGATAACATAGTAGATCCGGAGAGGCTAATAACGAATTCCATAGCCTCTCCCAAAAGTTAAAAGCCGATAGACATCATCTAGGGCACGATTTTAATATACTTCCCATTGAACGAGTGTGCACTTGGTGCGACTCAAATCCAAATCTCGGCAAAGCCGAAATATACCGAAAGTCATAGGCGTACTGGTTGCGGTATGACTCGAGGCGTGTTTCCGCGATGTCGCAAATTCTTAAAAATAATATTTATGTAAAAAGCACATTATGTTGTTAAAACCTATAATTAAGTCAAACAAGAGTCGGGAACGACAGTGGAGCGACCGTGCTAAAACCACGGAATCCGGGAATGCCTAACACCTTCTCCCGGGTTAACAGAGTTCCTTATCCGGATCTCTGCTTCGCAGACATTTTTAAGAGTCAAAATTCCTCGGATTCGGGATTAACCGGTGACTTGGGACACCATTATCATTCCCAAGTGGCGACTCTTATTAATCTCTAATAAAATCCCGAACCGATTGTCCTTTAATTGGAAAAACTCCTTCCCCTACGTTATTTTATCCGTTTCGGGTATTTGAACATCGGGATATACCCTACGAGTGTATTTATATGCTTTATGCAGTTGGGGTAGTAAAAAGGGAGGTGCGACAATAGTCACTAGCATCGCACATGAGCTCAAATGGTTGCTCCCAGTTGGGGGGCAACAATGATTGGTGATGTGACCTTAAATTCCTCAAATAATGTCCTGCAATCATCAGAAAATACAAAAGAGTGATCTTTTTCCAGTAACTTATAGAGGGGGTTGGCAATTTTAGAGAAGTCTTTAATGAACCTCCGGTAAAAACCGACATGTCCAAGAAAGCTTCTAATGGCTTTGACAGAAGTTGGTGGAGGCAGCTTTGCAATGATATCAACTTTTGCTCGATCAACCTCAATTCCCTTGCTAGACACCCGGTGCCCCAAGACTATTCCTGCTTGTACCATGAAATGGCACTTTTCCCAATTTAGAACCAAGTTAGTCTCAATGCACCATTTCAGCACACGCGTCAGATTTACTAGGCATTCTTCAAATGAATTCCCCACCACCGAAAAGTCATCCATGAACACCTCCATTATATCTTCTACGATGTCAGTGAATATGGCTATCATGCACCTTTGGAATGTGGCGGGTGCATTGCATAGGCCAAATGGCATCCTCCCTGAAGGCAAAAATGCCATATGGGCATGTGAATGAGGTATTTTCTCTATCCTCAGGGGCAATAGAGATCTAATTGTACCCTAAGTACCCATCTAAGAAACAAAAGTGTGAACTCCTTGCCAACCTATCGAGCATCTGGTCAATGAAGGGAAGTGGGAAGTGGTCTTTTCGGGTGGCCAGATTCAATTTCATGTAGTCCATGCAGATCCTCCAACCGGTGACAATTCTTGTTAAAATTAACTCATTGTTTTCATTCTTCACAACCGTCATGCCACCCTTTTTTGCTACACATTGAACTGGGCTAAACTAGCTACTATCAGAGATTGGGAACATAATTCCCGCATCTAACCACTTTATTACCTCCTTCTTTACCACTTCCTTCGTGTTCACATTCAGCCTTCTCTGATGTTCCCTGGAAGGTTTGTGTCCCTCTTCCAGGAGAATCTTATGCATGCAATAGGCGGGGCTGATCCCTTTTATGTCTTCCATGGTCTAACCAATGGTAGTTTTGCACTCCTTAAGTACATGTATAAGCTGTTGAGCCTGCACATCTAGCAAACTAGATGAGATAATAACAGGTAAAGTGGAGTTAGGGCCCAGAAATTCATACCAGAGGTGAGCTGGTAAAGGCTTGAATTCCAGCTTGTGTGGTTCCTCAATGGATGGTTTTGCTGGCGGGGTCTCTCTATTTTCTAGGTGTAAAGGTTCGAACTCCAAATTTCTATGCCAAAACCCCCTACCTTCTAGTGCTAACACCCATTCCGCCAGACTTTCCCCATTTACTTCCTCTAAGTTCATTAGGCATGCTGTTAGTGGATCCTCAACTGTCAATTCCACATCGTCTGTCTCCACTATCACATCTACCACATCAATAAGGGAGCAATTTGCGAACACACTCGGGCGCCTCCTAGATTTCTGCACATTGAATATGATTTCTTTATCATTTAATCTCATCTTGAGCTCCCCAGTCTCACAATCGATCAATGCTCTCCCTGTGGCCAAGAACGGTCTTCCTAAGATTATAGGAATCTCCTCATCCACTTTGCAGTCTAAAATCACAAAATCAGCGGGAAATACAAACTTCCCCACCTGAATGAGCACGTCATCTAAGATCCCGAATGGTCGTTTCACAGTCCTGTAAGCTAACTGTAGTAACATTGAAGTAGGTCTAGCTCTCCCAATGCACATCCTCTTATAGATCACCAAGGGCATAAGATTGATACTAGCCCCCAAATCACACAATGCCTTAGTAAAGGCAAAGTTTCCTATAGTGCAGGGAATAGTAAAGCTACCTGGATCAGATAACTTTTCAGCTATGGGTCTGGATACCACTGCACTACACGTCTGAGTAAGAGTAAATGTGGCCAAGTCTTGAAAATCAAACTTTCGCGACATCAAGTCTTTCATCATTTTAGCATACACAGGCATCTCTTTCAAAGCTTCAATTAGAGGAATGTTTACCTGGATTTGCTTAAGCATTTCAAAGAACTTTTTGTATTGTTCCTCCTTTTGGTGCTTGGCCAACCTTTGAGGGAATGGGCTGGAGGGCTCTTCTTCCCAGTTACTTGGGATTTTTCCTTCTCTGCTACCTGTTCAACAACTGGCTGTTCTACCTGTTCAACTGCCTTCTCAGTTTCTTATTGCACATCAATATTTTCAGTTGCTGGCTGGACTATAACTTTTGTCAATCCTGTAGACTCATCCAGTTCAATGGGTACTGGAATAAGTGTCTCAACCTGCAAATTGCCTCTAGTTCACTCTTGTTCAGCATCAAGATCTCTACCATTTCTAAGACTCACTGCCATCAGCTGCTTTGGGACTTGATCTTTTGGGTTGGTCTAAGTATCTGCAGGTAATGTCCCTTGAGGACGATTGTTCAATGTCATAACAATCTGGCTCACTTGCACCTCAATATTTTTAATAGCTGCATCGTGTGCATCTACTCTTTCATTGATCTTGGCATTGGACCCAATAACCTGCTGCATCATAGCTTATAATCTTGCGAACCCATCTTTTTGTCTACCCCCGTATTGTTATGGAGGTGGATGATATCCTTGTTGCTGATTGTTGAAAGCCTGTGGTCTAGGATATGGAGCCATATTATTGGGTGGCCTCATACCTTCCATATTTCCTGTATTGTATTGTGGCTTAGGGGGCCTGTATTGCTGTGGAGCCTGCTTACCCCAATTCTGATTTCCCTGTCGCTGACCTCCATAATTAGCCACATAATTCATGTCTTCGTACTGATGGTGATGTTCATGTTATGCATTCCATGGGTTACATATGGTTTGGCTAATGCAAGATGTGCATAAACCCACATTGGTAGTATCTACAATATGCACCTGCTGCTTAACTCCGGATTCTTCCACCTTTTTAGACAGGATGCTCATCTGTGTCAAAAGAGTGGCCATGTTTTCCGCCATAGTGTGGGAAGGGTCCAGGGGCACATAGTGTACCACTGGAGTGATAGGTGCATTTCTGGTTCTCCATCCTGAATTTTGAGCCATCTTGTCTAGCAAATTCTAGCCTTCTCTCCAGGTCTTGCTCAGAAAAGCCCCACCTGCTGAGGCATCAACTATATTTTCCATGCTATCCGAAAGCCCCATATAAATCCTTTGTCCTAACATCTATTCTGGAACCCCATGGTGAGGACACATGACTAGCATTCCCTTAAATCTGCCCCAAGTCTCATGTAGTGTCTCCATTGGTTTTTGCTTGAAGCTTACAATCTCATCAATTTGTTGAGCTGTTTTGTTAGGTGGGTGGAACTTGTTGTGGAATTGTTTAACTAACTCATCCTATGTTTCTATAGAGTTGATAGGGAGTGAGTTGAGCCATACCTGTGCAGTTCCTGTAACTGAGAAAGGAAATAACAATAGCCTGATTGCTTCCAGTGTCACATTGGGTTGTCTCTGCGTTTTGCATATAGAGAGGAAATTCTTCAGATGCTACTGAGGGTCTTCAACCTGTCCCATATAAGAGTCCCTTATTTTTCAACAAGTGTAGCATATTATTTGTGATTTGGAACGATTCAGCTTGGATTGCGGGCACAACAATGGCAGTAGCCAAGTTGTCTGTAGTTGGTTATGTCCAATCAAAATGTGCACCCTCAGGCACCTCCAGCGCCTCTTCCCTAGTATTTAACCCAGCTTGCTGGTTAGGATTATTCATGTCTCCCATGTCAATATCTAGTTTCAATGTCTGCTTAGATTGTTGATGTTGTTTGTTTGCACGGTTTAGTGCCCAGAATGTTTGCTCTGGTTCTGCGAGTCCTTCAAGTAATTCTCCAGTCCTTGCAGATTTTCTAGGCATGCACCTGAGCAACCAATTCAAAAATCGTCAAGATTTTTCAATCAAAAGTGGGTAGAGAGAAATCTGACTACAATAAGAATCTTGTAATTCTGTCAGTGGCAATTGATAATTCTGTTAACTCCCCGACAACGGTGCCAAAATTTGATCACGCCCAACTATGCCTTATAAAAAGTACAATGCGATCGCAGCAAATATAACCCCAAGTATTTCACACTGGGTCGAATCCTCACAGAGTTAACCTACCAACTACAATCTTCAAAACCCAATAATCTTTCGAATCAGCTTCCCAAATTTTCAAATATCCTTTTGAGTATTTCTTAATAACTACTTTGCAAAGAACTAATTAATTGGAATAATAACTAAATATGTTGTAAACAAGAATGAGAAAGACTAAGGTGATAATTTCCCCTATTGATGGAATCCCTTCTGTTTATGCTCATAGAAATTTATCAATATCTCTCTATCAATCATGAATAATATTCCTACCGTAAATCTCTCCCGAGTAATCACAAGGTTTTGTTATTCCTAATCCCACCTTTAGACCCGCAATTATAGATTCCTCTAATAATCTAGGAATGGTGTTGTTCAACAATAACCTAAATATGCATTCTTTTCCAAGTTCTGCACACTAAATAGGCACAGCTAATTGAGGATTCTATCAAATAACTACAACAAGAACGAGGTTGAACAAATAGAGATTAACTAACAATTTGTATTCACATAAATCAGAAGTTTATCAACCAATAGGTTCCATCACAACCTTAGATAAGAATTTAGCTACTCATAACTATGAAAGCAAAAGATAGAATAGATTTCATAATCAAAATTCAAAATAAAAGTAAGAGATATGTTTAGAGATTTCTCTCACACTAGTGCAAAAGTACTCAATAATACAAAACTTGCCCCCTTTGGGCGAATCCTAAGGTTTTATAGAGGGTTTAGGTCATAAAAATCCCGTTTTACACTTTGGTCCCCAAACTTTCCCGCCTGTCACCGCGGTTCTACCGCGATCGCGGTCGAACCGCGGTGAAACACCTTCTCTGAACTTTATTTTTTTCAGCAGTCTTCAACCACCGCGGTGGAACCGCGGTGAAACGTGCTCTCTGAATTTTAAGGATTGTCAAGCGTGGAATTGGGTGATTATTGCACAAATGGCCTTTTTCATCTCCTTTTGACTCCAAAATTGCTCTTTAGCCTTCTTCAACCACTTTGTACCTACAACATATGAAAAACACTAATAAGAGCATTCATATATATTACCAAAACAACGTTAAAGTGTGATTATTTAGGGTATGAATATAGTAAAATTCACCTATTATCACATACAAATCAGACCAGGCCCAATACCAAACCAGGCCCAAACCCTGGCCAAAATCCGCCCAGTCCAAGCCTGATCCACGCCCAAACGACACCGTTTTGGTAATGTTCGGTGTGAGCCATTGGATCATACCAATCCAACGGTCAAGATTAACTTTCCCCAACCCGTTACCCGTCTCAACCCGACCCACTTATCCTAAAGGACCCTGTTTTACTCTCATCAATTAATCAGAGCCGTTGAGATCATTTGATCCAACGGCTCAGATTAATAAACCCTTTTTAATATACTAAAAAATCCCTCACTCCTCAAATACCCCCTCCGTCTCTTTCAGAGGCGATGTAACATCGTCGTTGGACCACCACCTTCCGCCTATCAGAAATTGCCTCACGACACTTCCGGCAGGCCAATGACCTCCACTTTTACACCCTAGAACCCCCGTAACCTCCCTGTCCCAACCCCCATACCGGTTTACCTCGAATCATCCCCGAATTTCTCTAATATTCGTCTGAAGATTCGAGCAAAACCCTAACTTACTCCAATCCTCCCCAAATTCACACCAACCCCAATCCTGACCTCCCTCATACCCTAATCAACATTCGTTTTGTTCGAATCAAGCCCAAACCACTTGAACCCCAACCTGAGCCACAAGAACTCTAGAAGAGATTCGAGTATGTTCGATAATTTTGATGGTTCAATGGACCTTAGTCGAATTTTTCTCACTTGAGAATACTCGGTTAAGGTCCGTTTGGCCTTAAAGTTTCAAGTCCGAACTATGTCCAAGTCCGTTTGTTTCTGATTTTTCATTTTTTGAGGTATTCCTTTTCTTTCTTCTATCTTTATCTATTTTATATTTGTTTGTTAGTTTAGTTGTGTTATTATTTTCATCTTTTTCATTTTTTTGTTAAGTTCTCTGTTCTTCTCCTTAAGACCCTTTATTTGGTCATTTGTTGCTTCTGATTGCTTGTCAAATGTGTTTGTTATAGAATACGTATTCGCTTTGATTAATATCGTCGAATAATTAGTTTCGCATTTCCCCTATTTTGGCCCAAGAACTGTGAATCACTAATTTGTATGTCGATTATTTGTTATCGATTATGTGTTGTAATTGATTAAATGAATATCGTCGATTAGTTCTAGAGGTCTGTTTGTTGAACAATGGACACTGATATTATTAACACTGTTAAATTTGGTCCAAATCATTGTTTGAATTAGGAATTTGAATTGGTTATATGAATCTGTTTTAGATTGGTTAACTAGTGTAGGCTTTATTGATTAAGGAGAGTATTAGTTTAAGACAGACATTGGAATTAACAGGCTGTGATTATGACTAAGTGGGAGGCCATGTTTGTCAGGCACTCCTGAGTTTAATATTCAGGCTGCCCACACCTGTTTCATTTAATAAAAAAAACAGACAGTAGTGGTTGCTCAAGAAAGATAATGGAAAAAATTCATTTCCTAATGGTCTAAGTGATAATATAGGTTAGAAATGGGTCTGTTGTTGGTTATAAAAGGGTGGGGGGGATCATAGAGAGATTTTAGGGGAGACCTGGAGAGTTTTGAAAAAATAGGAGAGTTCGAAAAGAAACGAATAGACATTTGAGTTAAAAAATCAAGAGAGAGCTTGAACATTTTTAGAAATAACTCTACTGTGCCATTGGAAATTCCTTTCTCTTTGTTGGTTTTTACTTTCTTAAATCCCTCCAGTTTGAACAAGCATAAGTTCATTGTTTTATTAGATCCTTTAGTGATAGATGTTATTGGCTAACGGTGTTGACTACTGAGGTTCATCGTTGGTTGATTTGGTACTGTGTTGGTTTTGAAATTGTTCTGTTGCTATTGCTTGTCATCCGTTGCTGACTGGATCTTATTTTTCTGCTTATTTGCAAACTCCAGGTACATTTTCGAACTTTATATGATGTAAAGTTTCAGTTTGAAGATGGAAATGAGAAGTTAAGACACAGGAAAAAGATTTATCCGAGTTCCATTTATTTTGTTATTGTTTGTGCCTTCGATCGTATGAATCCTTGTGTATTCTAGCTAATTTCAGTTTTGAACAGTGTGATTCTCATAGTTGTACTTAATTTGGGACTAATAAATGTTATCAAATTGAGTAGGTTGTAAATCAACTTTAACTTTAAATAACTATCCATGCTTGATAATAGCCTTTGTGTTCGAAATGTTTATTTTTTAATAAGCTAAGGCTAAATCAATGTTGTTTTGTTATAGTTGTAGGCAAGTCATGGATGTGTGTAGGTTAGTTCTAGTCTGCTAGAACTGTATTGAATCAGAATTCGTTTATATTAATTCAAATTATTTTAATTTGGTTTTAATCATAGATTGTAAGGCTAAATTGATGTCTTCTCACTGGCATATGAATTTTGTAGTCATTAGTGTTAACTTGATTAGGTTTGACATTCAAAGTTTGTGTTATTAAATATCAGACGAAAATCAGTGACTTCAAAGTAGGAATTTAGTTTTTCAATTAATCAAGTCATTACTGATGTTGTTAAAGTCAATTCATACTTCTGTTTTAATCTTCATTTTTTGGGTAATATTCACTAACGGATAAAGGAACAAGATAGTAGGAATCTAAAAAATGAAATTTAAATGGTCAGTATGTGATTAATTCAAGTAAATGCATATTGATTTTTTGGTTACAAATATGGAATCCAATCATAAGAACTTGGGCGAGTGTTTAGGCAAATTAGTGGCCCATCCAGCTCCTGGGATTCGATCTTATGATCTTCCCGCGTATGTTGATAGATTTGGGCTAGTCTCTTGCCCAGGCTCAACCTCTATGTTTAATGAGAACTTTGCCCGGCATGCAAATATTATGTGGGTTGGTTTCTTTGGGCCCAAGACTGAAAATGTCAATTAGGTTGTCAGTACTTAAATGGCGGGTTCTGGGTTTTGAGTTAGGTAGCGGGTTCAAACCAAAAGGCACTCCCTTTTGTTTGGATCCGAACTTGAATCGAAGCCCGAATTTACAATATTAAATAATTAGGACTTTTCTTTAATTAGAGGCAAATAATATAGAAAAAATTGTAGATTACTTTAGGGTGGCCTTTAAATAAAAAAAAATGAGACGAGCCTCGCCGAACGAAATATATAGATCGCGGGACCCTCATCAATTACTTAATAAAAAATATACTTAGCATTTGGAGTGTGCCGTGTGGCGAATTTCACGGCCCTTCGCAGAGTTAAAAGACGCTAGTCACTTTAGGCGTGCCTTTAATAATTTTACCTTCAAAAATGCAGATGCACATTTATGTGACCCAAATCTAAATCTCAATGGAGTCGAAATGTGTTTATAACTATGGGTGCACTGGTGCAACGTGGTTCGAGACGCATTTTCACGATGTTGTAAGTCTTTTTTAAAATAAATAAATAATAATAATAATAATAGTAAAAGCGGTCAAAAATTAAAATTTGCACATAAGTTTAAGTATATTATAAATTAGATAAATAAGCTAAATATGACAGTTGAGTGATCGTGCTAGAACCACGGAACTCGAGAACGCTTAACACCTTCTCCCGGGCTAACAGAATTCTTATCCGAATTTCTGGTGCGTAGACTGTTAAATAAAGTTAAAACCTTTTCCTCGATTCGGGATTCAAACTGGTAACTTGGGACACCATAAATCTCTCGATTGGAGACTCTGAATCTTTTAATAAATAACAAATCCCGTTTTGATTGTCCTTTAATTGGAAAAACTCCTTTTTTTATTATACCCTTCACGGGGTGTAGTAAAGTTCGATAAAAAGGAGGTGTGACAGCTCTGGCGACTCTGCTGGGGACACGAACCCAGAACGTTTTGTTTAGGGTTCAGAATTCGAGCTTAGATAAATTGTTGTATGTGGCTTTATCTGATTTTCCTACATGTTTTATGTTATATGTGCTGAATGTTTTACCGTTTGATATTTTGTGAACTGTATATAAGTTGTGCCGAAACACATCTCCTCTCTGAGTCTTCTAAATCATGAAAAATGGTGTACTTCGTACGACTTCTTTTCTGTAGAGTGTCAAATCCTAATTTAGAACGAGGTTCGGATAAGTTGCAAAGCCGGGTTGAGCTTCTGTATTCTCGGTATACTGCCCCCCTCGAAAAGAGCTATCCGCTCGGGTAAGCCAGGTCTAAAACAAACACCCAGGTTCTGAACCTAGAATAACTCAACTTCATGCCGGATCCCTAGTAGGAACGCTTATCTGCATCATGTGCATTTTTGAATTAGGGGACTCAACATAGGGGTTGAGTCTGTCTAGGAATAGCAACCTGAGACAGAAAAGACCATCATGATACATCCTACTTATGTTGTGTGCACTTATTTTTTTCGGACCCGCATGTTGACCGGCTTCTGAATATTAGAAAAATTTTGAAAAAAAATGAGAAAATTAGTAGTTGGAGAGTTAGATGATTATTTTCAAAAATAATAATAAAAAAAAATAAAATAAAAAAAGAATTTTTGTTTTACCCAAAAATCAGAAAATGTGTAGTCTTTTGTTTTAGTTTTCTTTGTTTTCAAAAAAAAAAGAAAAAAAATATGTTTGTTTTCAAAAATTAGTTAGTTTATTTACCCGAACTACGTCGGTTTGATTCTAACCAGTGTGAGATATGTAGGCAACCCTCATCAGGTCCAACTTCCCCTTTTTTGCCAAAATAACCAGAAAATAACAAAAAATTTATTTTTCATAAAAGTGTCAGGCGATGTCATTTTTTTTTTTGCTAAAAAAGGGCCGAATGTTCCCTAAAGGGATGCCGGAAGGCTGACATTGCATAAATGGACACTTTTTGACAGATTTTAATTTTTTGACCCTCATAGCCTTAAAAACCTTCACCCGAGGCACTGAAAGGCCGTGTTTGCAAAATCAGGTCGTTGATTTTAATTTAGAAAATTAGAAAAAGAGTCTTGAATAGATTAGGTATCGTCGTTTGTCAAAATAGCCGAACGTCCCGAAAAGGGCGCCGGAAGGTCAATTTGCATAAACGGCCACCTTTGGTCATCATTTTTAGGGCTTTTGACCGGTTAACCGCTACAACCTTAAAATCTTCATCCCCGAAGTGCTGAAAGGCCGTGTTTGGAAAACCAATCTTTCTTTTCTTGAAAATTAAGAAAAATGAAAAAAATTTAGTTTTATTCAAATAAAGGTTTTGTCTAATAAATGTGCAGGAAGAGCACGAGTGAAAATGAACCCTTCACGGCCCTTGAAGAGATCCTTTTGCAGATCCACATGTGGTGGAATGATTTAGAAGCCAATAGCAGAAAGGCAGTGATAAAAATTCTGGGTGGTCTCGTCGGTTTATAATGTCAAGCCAAGGTTGGATGTTATTAAGGAATTGATACCTTTCGGGGATCCTGCGCACAACATATTCCGGTTTTTTGATTTTGAACTTACACCCACCTTGGAGGAAATGGCGGTTTATGCGGGTCTCAGCCCAAACTTCAGAACTCTGTATCCTTTGGCACCAAGGCCGGTAACTCCACAAAAATTTCTGGACTTGTTAAGTATCAGCCGAAATGCCCAGGAAGAGAAGTTAGCAGTGGGACATTGCATATTTTAGTTTTTATATCGGCGATATGGTAATCCTCGAGGATTTGAAGAGCCCAAACTCGGTTTGACTCACGCTGGATACAAAGATAAATGGGAGGCCAGACAGGTTCTGGCATTCATGGTAGCTTTCATGGGAGTTGTGATTTGCCCTCAGGAAGATGGTCACATAGAAATCAACCTTGCAGGAATGTTGGATGTGGAAACCAAACGAGTCGACAACACAGTGGTTCCTTTAATCATAGATGAAATCTATCGAGCTTTAACTATATGCCGAGAGGGAGGAATGTTCTTTCAAGGTTGTAATCTGTTGCTGCAATTGTGGGTACAGGAGCACCTTTGCCATCGAGTTAGGTACATGAATTATGGATTAACGGGATTGATCTGTATTGAAGAATTTGGAACTCGTATAATAGGCATGGAGTTCCCCGAAGGAACAGAGGATTGGCTATAACTTTTAAGATCATTAACCGCCGACAAAATCGAGTGGACCCTATGTTGGCTTCCTGATACAGAAGCTATATATACTTCTGCTAAAGTCCCCTACATCCTCTTAATGGGAGTTCGAAGTATCCAACCTTATGCCCCTTACAGGGTCTTGTGTCAACTTGGAAGGTTTCAAACTATGTCCAATGACGAAAATTTAAGCAAGCAAGTGATTGAACTGGGCCCAAAAGATGTCTTTCTTGAAGGAAAAATCCGTGAAATCTGGAATCGGTGTAGGTTCCTCGAGCTTGAAACCATAGTGCGAGATCGGGCTAAGGGCGAGGTAGACCCTAAGTACAATTCTTGGTTGAGGAAAATGTTCTTGATTCCGCAAAGGCCCTCCAAAAGACCCCACGTCCAAGATTTTACTAAATCATCTCAGGTACAATCGGATTAGCTGGCAAGAGAAGAAGGTTATCGAGCGGAAGTTGAAGCAACAGGTTGAAAGTCTGAAATTCGAGAACATGGTGCAAGTTGCGGTGTACCAAGGTGAAAAAAATGAACTGGCTCGAGAAAATGAGATGCTCATGGCTCAAATATAGCAAATAAGGGTAATCGCCAATAAACAACAGAGAAGTCGGTCTGATAAGAGGATGATAGATGGATTGAACTAGCAGCTCAGTGAAAGCCAAGAAAATTTGGAAAGATACGAGGCTTGCATAGCAAGGATACGGGTCAGATGGGTCAAAGGTACAATGGCACGGAGAAAGCATCTGCAGCAAGTCAAAAGGGATTACGAAATAAGCATTAGGCTATTAAGGTAAACCAACTCCGCTCTCCAAGAACAGGTTTTCAGACGAGCCCGAGAGGCTAGGGAAGACAGGGAACGCTGTTACAATTTGATGGCCAGAATGGAGGAACAGATGGAAAGATTCCAAGATCGACTCGCCAATAATGCTCAAATGTTGGGGTTAAAGAACCGGCAAATAGATCAATAGGGATGACATCCGGAGAAGGATTGATGAGATTGGGCATTACATCCACATAAGGTGCCTAACATGTGAGAAAATGCCCAGGGACACCCTCTTCTCCTCCATCATAGGTTACATCCACCATATCATGGGTGAATTGAAGAGTTTATGAAGGGGTCTTGCACCAAAGCCCGCAAAAAGGCCGAAAGAGGCCTCGCGAGCACCTAAACTAAAAACTTTAATATATCTCTAGTTCGAACTTGTTGTTTGTTGTCTGGATGAGTTTGTTGTCTTTTCATGTGTCTTGTTTATCGAGTCATGTTAAGCACTTTGGAGTTTCTATTTTTATACTTTGGAGTCTATTTGTACGTTGTAACCTATAGTGTTTAAAGGCTATGGTGTTTTCCAAATTTTTTTTTTCAAAAATGTTGTTGCTTTGTAATGTTTTGATAAAAATTTTAAAGTTGTTCGGAATGATGTCTTTATTTCTTACATTTTTATGGCAGAGCAACGCCCGGTCAGATTCACGCGGGGACGTGATATGTAAGCAGTCCACATAAGATTCGACCACCACTAGAAAAGAAAAAAAAGAGAAAATAAAAGATAAAATAATAATAAAATAAAAGAGAGGTAGGTTCCCTAAAACACTTTGAAAGCACGAATAAAACAAGCTGGGACGACGCATGCGGTTAGAGCAAGAACATGTTAGAAATGGTTAACTGCTTAGGAACATTGCATTCCCAATGTGCAATTGCCAAATCTGTTAAAACTTTAATGCTAACAAGTTTATTGTTTTCCAAATACCAGACAATTAGTTGTTAGAGCGTTCTGGCATCACATCATTATCAAACTAGATCTAAAGGACCCATACCACTAAGCATGACTATTTCAGAACACATCGTCGAGGAAGAGAGGCTAGTAAGACAATTGCTAAAAGAGGCAATGGAGAAGATAGAAAGGATAGGGTTGGAAATGAATGCGATGCAGTTAGCCTTGGCAAAAGTGCAGAATAGCCCTAAACCACCTATTACTCCTACATTAGGGTATGCCGGAATACTCTCACCCTGGCCCTTCAACAAGCCTACCGAATCATCATTACTATCAGGGGAGAAGCCACTATAATACCCAAGCTCCACCTCCCAATCAACATTTTCCACCACCAAGCATTCCTATTTTTATGGGACCGCCACCAGCCACGCTGCAGAGATCAACTAGTGAGCCGTTGTTTCAGGCTCATGATGCTCAATATTATCCCCCCGAACCCACATTCAATGCACGAGAACTCCATATACCCATAATCCTCACTTGGAAATACCAGCGAAGATTGAAAGCCGGCAAAGGTCTTGGAACAAGATGAGGTAATGAGGAAGTTCAAAAGCTTGGAGCAAACCTTCAGAAGCATGCATGGGTTGGGCAATCAGGTCAGTGTGGCTTACAAAGATCTATACCCTTTACCCGACGTCCAGTTACCAGCAGGGTTCAAGATGTCCAAGTTTGACTTATACGAGGGGTACGACGATTCCATGGCACATTTACGTGGCTTTTGTAGCAAAATGAGAAGGGCGGTGGAAAAGATGAGCTACTGAGAGCTTATTTTGGCCAAAGCTTAACCGGATCGGCACTTGAATGGTATATCAGACAAGATCCCAACAAGTGGTACACTTGGGATGATCTGGCGCAAGCTTTCGCAGGTCACTTCCAATACAATCTCGAGATACTTCCTGACTGTCTCACATTACTAAGGACTGGGAAGAAGCCCGGAGAAAGCTTCCGCGAGTTTGGTTTATGCTGGAGAGAACAGGCAGCTAGGGTTGATCCTCCCATGAGAGAGGGGGAAATGGTGGACTACTTCCTACAAACGCTGGACCCAACTTACTTTGGTCACTTCATGACAACAATTGGAAAATCTTTCAATGAAGTAGTAAAGATATGGGTTATGATAGATGAGGGACTAAGGTCCGATAAAATCCTGAATTACTAAGCACTTAAGGCAACAACCTAGTCTATTCAGAGCGGCACAGGAGGTGCGCTGGGGAGGAAAAAGAAAGAAGAAGTCGCCACGATTGAAGCAGGCAGTTGGTCCAGGGCCAGCAAACCATACTACAACCAACCTAGACCCCACAATCCAAATTATCCATATTCCCCATGCAACCCACCGCAACACTACTATCCACCATAGGAACTACACTTTTTCGTGCACCAAGCACAAACATACACTCAACCACCGGTTCGGTCGCAATGGCGTGTGCCGGCTCCCTAAAAACCCATATGCACCTCCACAGAACACCTATCCAATTCCACAGAACACATACCCACCACCCCAAAATACCTATCCTCCGCCAAGGGCCTACAAGAACCCTTCAAGGGCAGGTTTCCATGGAAATCAAGCTTCTAGAAATGGAAGGCTACAGAGACAAAGAGCTTTTATTGAATTGGGAGAAACCTATACCGCCTTGTTCCACAACTTAAGCCGGTTAGGTTTTTTGAGTCCTGTCGAGCCTAGGATTCCAAATCCCCCACCCCAAAATGTAGACCAATCAAAAAGCTGCGAGTACTGCTCAGGAATGCTAGGGCATGATACTGAGAAATGTTGGAGATTGAAGCATGCAGTACAAGATCTTATTGATGCCATTAAGATTGAGGTCCAGGAACCGGAGGCGCCCAACATCAATCAGAACCCATTACCAGCACACCACGAAGCTCATATGATTGAGCTCGTGCATGAAGGAGGGGAGATAAAGAAACCATCGCAAACAGTGATGATGATCCGGGCCATCCCAAAAGAAAAGCCGATCGATAAGGAAGCGGGGGTACAAGTGGAGAAGTTAGGTGATATTGGGGAAAATCCAGCCATTACTCCAAAGAAACCGGAAGCAACCAAAGTGGTAGTATCGGGAGCATCATCTGCACCCGTATTTGTTGTAAAAGGAGTTTTCGGGGAACCAGTCATCATCAAGCCTGTAGTCCAACTACCAATGGTTAACAGTAAGGCCGTGCCTTGGAAGTATGAGAAGGCGGTGGTAATATACAAAGGCAAGCAAGTGGAAGAAGAAATATGTGAGGCTTGGGGATTAACTCGTTCGGGGAGATGCTTTGCTCCCATCGAGTTAAGAAAGTCTAATCCAATAGTGAAAAAGAAGCCGGTAATGGAAGAAGAAGCTGAGGAGTTTCTGAAGAAAATGAAGACACAAGAGTACTCCATTGTGGAACAATTAAGAAAGACTCCAGCCCAAATTTTGTTGTTGTCTTTGATGATTCATTCCAATGATCATTGCCAGGCACTGATGAAAATCCTGAACGAGGCTCATGTTCCAAATAAAATCTCTGTAAATCACTTGGAAAAGATAGTGCACAAAATCTTCGAAGTAAATCGGGTGACATTTTCTAATGATAAGTTGCCGACAGAGGGTACAATAAACAAAAAAGCCTTGTATTTAACCATGAAATGTGAAGACTCGGTGGTCACCTGAGTATTGGTTGATAATGGGTCAAGTGCCAACATCTGTACTTTGGCTACTTTGAACAGGCTGAAAATTGATCATGACCGGATTCACAAGAACAACGTCTGTGTCTGAGGTTTCGATGGAGGTGGTACTGACACGGTGGGTGACATCATACTGGAATTGACCATTGGTCTAGTAGAATTCACCATGTAATACCAAGTGGTTGATGTGGCAGTATCATACAATCTTCTACTTGGGCGACCTTGGATCCATGCTGCCAAAGCAGTACCTTCTACATTACACAAGATGGTGAAATTTGAATGGGACATGCAGGAGATAGTGGTGCACGTGGATGATGGTACAAGCCTTATGGGAGATGATATTGGGCCATTCATAGAGACTGATGACGACAAAAGGCCATGAGTGTACCAGGTTTTCGACGGGGTTTCAGTGGATAAAATTTCTGAAGGAGAGAACCTCCCACTCCCAAGGATAGCTCCCACAACCGTCACGATGGTTTCAGAGATGTTGGTTAATGGGTTCGTGCTAGGAAAAGGTCTGGGGGCTGAGCTTCAGGGTATTGTTCAACCTATATCCTTGACCAAAAATTTAGAGACCTTTGGACTGAGGTTCAAACCTAATTTGGCAGATGTAAAACGAGCCAAGAAAATAAAGAAAAGAGTTTGGGTTCTTCCTAAGCCAGTTCTGCGCCTTTCCATATCTTTTGTTAAAGCAAGTGCCAAGAGGTCGTCGGTCCCGAAAATTCTCGGACCATTGATTGGGATGGACGAGGATTTGAATCAGAGCTTCGAAAGGATATTCGGTGATGTTCATGTGATAGAAGCTGGAGAGGGCTCCGGCAGAGCACACATACAGTTCGTAGGGACTAAGGCCAGTATCAATTACTGGACGATTACTCCTCTTTCTACTCGAAGGGAGTCTTGGTAGTAGGCTCTGGATTTTCTTTCTTGTTTCTTGGATTATTCCAGAGTTGTAATCCAGTTTTGGTTTTCTTTGTATTTAGTAAAGTGTGAAACTCTGTTATTCCATATTTTTAATAAAACAAAAGTTTCCTTTCCTTTTCCTGTTTTAAATTTTGTTTCTTCTTTTTCTTTTTGAACAATTCTCTTTCTACTAGTTCTAAGGACATGGCATGTGCAACGGATATTCTACCTAGTCTAAAAAATCAATCTGACTCTGAATTAATTGTACAAGAGGTTGATTATGATAATGAGTATGAATATGATGAGGATGAAGCCTTCGAGGAAATAAATATAAAATTGTGCCAGTTCGAAGAGAAACCAAAGCCTAATCTGAATGACACTGAAGCTGTCAATTTAGGGGATGCAGACGATGTCAGGGAAACCAAAATCAGCATCCACATTGAGCCAAGTATTTGGGAGGAATTAATCAAAAACCTCATTGAGTTCAAAGATGTTTTTGCATGGTCATATGATGAAATGCCGGGATTAAGCATTGATCTAGTGGTTCACAAATTGCCCAATGACCTGACATAGCCTCTTGTCAAGAAAAAACTGAGGAAATTTAAGACATATATGAGTGTGAAGATCAAATAAGAAGTGACCAATTAGCTGCAGGCAAAAGTTATTCGCGTCACTCGATATCCCGATTGGTTGGCTAATGTGGTACCAGTACCGAAGAAAGATGGGAAGATCAGGGTATGTGTTGACTACCGCAATCTCAACAAGGCGAGCCCTAAGGATAATTTTCCATTACCCAACATCAATATCTTGATCGATAATTGCGCCGGGCGCAAGATCGGATCCTTTGTGGACTGCTATGCAGGGTATCATCAGATCTTAATGGATGAAGAAGATGTAGAAAAGACAACTTTCATTACACCATGGGGAATTTACTGCTACCGGCTAATGCCGTTCGGCTTGAAGAATGCCGGGGCAACATACATGAGAGCAATGACTACTGTGTTTCATGACATTATACACAAAGAGATTGAAGTGTACGTGGATGATGTGATCATAAAATCCAAGCATCAAGAAGACAATGTAGCAGACCTAAGGAAGTTCTTACAAAGACTTTGAAGGTATGATATTAAGCTCAACCCGGCCAAATGTGCCTTTGGGGTTCCATCAGGAAAGCTACTAGGATTTATCGTCAGCCGACGAGGTATTGAGTTGGACCCATCAAAGATCAAATCCATCCGGGATTTGCCACCACTGAAGAACAAAACGGAGGTAATGAGTCTGTTGGGAAGATTAAATTATATCAGCAGGTTCATTACTCAACTTACGGTGACTTGTGAGCCCATATTTTGGCTGTTGAAGAAAGACATTGCGGTAGAATGGACGACGGAATGTCAGGAAGCATTTGACCAAATCAAGGGGTATCTGTCAAATCCACCCATGTTGGTTCTACATGAAGTGGGAAGACCATTGATTCTCTATCTGACGGTATTGGAGAATTTGTTTGGTTGCATATTGGGGCAACACGACAGTACGGGGAGGAAGGAGCAAGCCATCTATTATCTCAGCAAGAAATTTACAGTATATGAGGTTAAGTACACTCAACTGGATAAGACATGCTACGCCCTAACATGGGTGGCACAAAAGTTGAAACATTATCTGTCATCATATACTACTTATCTAATTTCACGCTTGGATCCATTGAAGTATATCTTCTAGAAACCTATGCCCATAGGGAGGTTAGCGAAATGGCAGATATTACTCACAGAATTTGACATCGTCTATGTGACTAGGACGGCCGGCCATAAAGGCCCAAACGTTGGCTGATCATTTAGCTGAGAACCCTATCGATGAAGAGTACGAGCCATCGGGGACGTATCTCCCCGATGAAGAAGTGATGCATATAGACGAGGTAGAATCGACTGAGGAACCAGGATGGAAGCTTTTCTTTGATGGAGCAACAAATTCAAAGGGGGTTGGAATAGGAGCGGTACTCATTTCAGAAACAGGACATCACTATCCTGTTACGGCACAACTGCGATTCTATTGTACTAACAACATGGCTGAATATGAGGCCTGCATTTTGGGGTTACGGTTAGTAGCAGACATGGATGTCTAGGACGTTTTGGTCTTGTGGGACTCGGACCTCCTGATATATCAAATTCAAGGTGAATGGGAAACACAAGATTTGAAGCTTATACCATATCGACAGTGCTTGCACGATCTGAGCAAGCGATTTCAATCGGTGGATTTCAGACACATTCCAAGAGTTCACAATGAGGTTGTCGATGCATTGGCTACCTTAGCATCAATGTTGCACCACCCAGATAAGGTTCATGTTGACACATTACATATTCAGGTTCACGAGCAGCATGCTTATTGTAGCATGATAGAGGAAGAAATAGATGGCGAGCCATGGTTTTATGATGTCAAGGAATACCTCCGAATGGGGATATACCCGGAATAAGAAACCGGAGATCAAAAGAGAGCCATTCGACGATTGGCAAATGGGTTTTTCCTCAACGGAGGAGTGTTGTACAAAAGAACTGTAGATTTGGGATTGTTGAGATGTATAGACGTCAATCAAGCCATGATAATAATAACAGAGGTCCATGCCAAAGTTTGTGGGCCACATATGAGTGGATATGTATTGGCGAAGAAGATTCTATGAGCACGATATTATTGGCTCACTATGGAGCGTGATTGTAATAGCTTCGTGCGGAAATGCCATCGGTGTCAGGTACACGAAGATTTGATTCATTCTCCGCCAACAGAATTGCATACAATGTCAGCACCTTGGCCATTTATTGCATGGGGCATGGATGTCATTGCACGTATTGAGCCGGCAGCTTCCAACGGTCATAGGTTCATTCTGGTAACCATTGATTATTTCACCAAATGGGTAGAGGCCAAAACTTTCAAGTCTGTGACCAAGAAGGCAGTGGTGGATTTTGTCCATTCCCATATCATCTGTAGATTTGGGATCCCAAAGATAATCATCACAAACAACGGTGCTAATCTTAACAGCAATTTGATGAAAGAAGTATGTCAACAGTTCAAAATTACACATCGTAATTCCACCCTGTATCGTCCTAAGGCGAATGGTGCAGTTGAGGCAACCAACAAAAATATAAAGAAGATTTTGAGAAAATGGTAGAAGGGTCCAGACAATGGCATGAAAATCTTCCCCTTGCATTGTTGGGTTATCGCACTACTGTTCGTACTTCAGTTGGTACAACTCCTTATTTGTTAGTATACGGAACTGAAGTAGTAATACCAGCAGAGGTTGAAATTCCGTCCCTTCGGATTGTCACTGAAGCCGTGATTCATAATGATGAATGGGTCAAAGCTCGACTGGAGCAGTTGAGCTTAATCGATGAAAAGAGATTGGCAGCAGTATGTCATGGCTAGTTGTATCAGAAAATAATGGCAAGAGCATACAATAAGAAGGTGTGCCCCAGAATATTTGAAGTAGGGCAGCAAGTATTGAAACAAATTCTCCCACATCTGGTCGAAGCAAAAGGCAAGTTCACCCCAAATTGGCAAGGCCTTATATTATGACCAGAGTATTATCCAACGGCGCTTTATTTTTGACAGATATCAAAGGAATATGCATCGACATGGCTATCAATTCTGATGCAGTCAAGAGATATTATGTATAATTCTTTGATCATGATAGTTATTTATTTGTTTGTTTGTATTTGGTTCTTATTGGATAATGAAATGACGGAGGCACTTCTTTCTTCCATCCAAACACTTTCAACCTTTGCTTTTCCCTTTTGAGCCTTATTTATTCTTTCATACCCCTATCTTGGAATCGTTAAAGAAAACGAAAAAATGAAAAAAAAAATGAGAAAAAATAACAAGAAAATCACAGGAAAACAAATTGAGTGAACTACGTTCAACCTGATTCCTCCAAGAGGACACGTAGGTGCCTCACAACTCGGTCGCAAGGTGACAAAGTGTTACGGGGTAAAAATCAAAATTCCCTAAATAAGAAAACTGAGGCAGAAGTAATGTTTTTTTTTTAATTTTGGAAAGAAAAAAAAGTTTGATTCCAAGAGTTGTAATCTATTACCCATCAAGATATTTTGAATTTCCTGATAACCTTTTCTTTTCTTTACCCACACAAGACCCACATCTTATGTCCAAAAAAGACCTCCCGATCGTTATCTAAGAAGTACCAAGTGAGGCAGATGAAAGTCAAGGGCAATACACTGATCCCCGACCGGACAAGGGTCATAAGTTGAAGAAATGGATAGGCAAAAGAATGCCTACTGGAGAGAATCTTATCGGTAACACTCCGATCGCCAGCTAAAAAATAAAATCAGAGAGTCTTATCGGTGAAAACCTTTACAGGCACCATAAGTCGACGTAAGCTGAGAGAAATAAATTGAGAGAGTCTTTGCACCATAAGGTGACGGGAGCCGAGAGAAATGAGAGAGTCTTATTAGTGAAAATCCCTCGAAGGGCACTATGAGGCGACAATATGCGATTGGCGGAAAGGATCTGTATATGGCAAAGAGTTGGGCATCTATTTATCCCCAGTAAATAAAGCCATCAGAAAGATTGATTGATATAAATAGACTGGGTCGATTAATCCAGAATGCATGACATGATCATTGGGACCAGTCATATCGTCCAGATAAGTTCTTTCCTTTTCTTTTTCCCCAGCAATTGTTTAGAAAGATTTTTCTTTTTTTCTATATTTTCATTTCTTTGTCTAAATTCCACAAATTTTAGAAGGATTTTTCAGAGTTTACTACCAGTCGCCAAAATGGTACGAAGCGAAATGTGAAGAGGACAGCCCAAAGACAAGGAAATAAGAAAAAAGGCGTTTGTTGCAAGACCAAATGGCAAATTAGCCTAGAAAGTAAGGGAAATATGGAGAAAAGCTAGAAAGCAATGGTTAAGGAATTTATGGATCAAGTTCCAAGAGGATCCCCAGCAAAACCTTAATGGATCACCGACCAAGTTCCAAGATGGTCAGACAACACAGAAAAAAGGGAAGGAGAAAGGGAGAATTCATCCGCAGCAAAATAACCCCAGCAGTCTTATCCTCAATAATGTCATCCCCGGATTGTCACATTTTATCCCATGTAGTACTGAGGGAAAATAAAACTTTTGAAGGGAGTAGTTTTGGAGTTGAAAGAACTCCCCCAACGTGTTTTGAAACAAAAGAGCGGGGAAGGGATAAATGGAAAATCCATCCCCAATAGAAATATCATCCCCAACAAGTAAAGTTATCCCCAACCAGTTTTGGGGGCACAGAGCAAGGAAAAGGGAAAGAAAAAATCATCCCCAACAAGAGTGGCATGACCACTCACCATGTTTTAAACTAACAATATTTTCTTTGATTTTTACAAGAAAATAAAGTTTGATGATGGCAAAAAATACACGCCGCAAGGAAGGTCACCAAAACTGGGGCAGAAAATTTTCTGTCGTTCTCGGATGAACGAGGAAACAAATCCAATACTTTTCATATTTTAGCAATTAGGCGCCCACCTGTATAACAAGAGGAATACATTTTATGTCTTTGCATTTAGGCGCCCACCTGTATAACAAGGGAATACTTTTCATATTTTACCAATTAGGCGCCCATCTGTATAACTAGGGAATACATTTCATGTTTTTTACATTTAGGCGCTCACCTGTATAACAAGAGGAATACATTTCATGTATTTGTATTTAGGCGCCCATCTGAATAACAACAGAATACTTTTCATGTTTTACCAATTAGGCGCCCACCTGTATAACTAGGGAATACATTTCATATTTTTTGCATTTAGGCGCCCACCTGTATAGTTAGGGAATACATTTCATGTCTTAGCAAATAGGCGCCCACTTGTATAACTAGGGAATAATTTTCATGTTTTGGATAAATAGGCGCCCACCT